>BMAO01010714.1:0-216569 GCA_019973975.1 Trichonephila clavata
ATCATGCCAACTGGATAACTTTGAGAATATACAGATTTAACGTGGTGGTCTTTAACTCGCGACTTGACAGCACCGGTCACCAGTTCATGACCATGACCACGCGGATAATGTAGCTACGTTAAGATCTGCAGAAAATTTTGTTTAGTTATTAGTTTTTTCCCGTCGTGTTAATATTACGTACTCATTCTGATTTTATTTATAAAACTGTCACCAGAATTTTACTTCTTTCTATCACATCTTACTTTCCTTCAAGGCTGGTCTGATACATCATCTATACTTCATTAAAAGTACTATAAATGTAAAATACTAATAATTATTAAATAATACAGGAATAAATCGTATTGAATGTAAAGCTGGATGAAAGCATTAAGGGGGGGAAAGTTTTGGGGTTCTTTAAAAAGTAAAAATAATCAACATTTGTAAGAATAATGATGGATAATTTTTGTTCTTCGAAATTCGTGTTGTTGTTACTTATGCCGCCTGATCGACAGTAACATCAGATCAAGGTCCATGAAATTCATCGTGGCAAGGGGCTAGTTGTACGCCTATCGTTACCGTAGTTTTGAGCACTTTGCAGGTGACAGTACGATTTTGCTCGGTTCCACCCCAATTTGGAGGGAGAACCCCCTGGGAGTGGTCAGAGGTTTCCCACCAGTCTTCCCCTTCCACAAATCTTTCGAGAGTACTTTTGTCTCGATGGCTTTTTAGAGTATCCCCATGCAGCAAAGGCATATACATTAACAAATATCCAAGCCTTCCCCAGGATCCGAACCCAGGTCCTACGGCACAGAAGTCACTAAACATTATATCGGATGGGTGACTAAGCTATGCATCGTAATACAAATCGTAAAGATATCTATCAAATTCAAGATTTAAGATGAAATGAAGAGGTAATTGTAAGAAAAGTGGATTTATATGTATATATATTTTGTATTGTTATATTTATTTTAAGATGAGAAATGTCGAGGAATTAACTAAAAGAATATCTGCCACAGAAATCCTGTTTTCCTTTTTTTAACAAGGGAAAACAAGATTGTGTGTGTTATACTTTGTGACTAATACTTTGTAAAACAATATTCTTACTTTATTCACAGTGTTGTGTATATTATTTCTACTCAGTAGTCATTTAATTTGAGCAAGAAAAAACAGACTAGCAAATTGAGTGAAAAACAAAAGTTTAAAATAGGGATGATTGGGCAAAAATTGAAGTCTTAAAACCCAAATTTTTCTTTTGTTTTTTAAAAACCATAATTGAGAGAGAGGTTCAGAAAAAAAAATGTGTAATAGTTTATTTTTTTCCTTCTCATAATTTGCAGTGATGTTCCACAAAAATGTATTTTATTGGCCCATTATCATATCCGGTGGTGCTGTTATGAAAAGGCATCTAATGTAAATTTAAATTTCGATATCTAGGACTCCCCCCCCCTGAAGGAAAAAAAACGGAAAAGGATACATTATATATATGAGATTAGGGGAATAAATGGAAACATTTTTTTTTTAAGAATAATGTGAAATAAATTACGTGAAAATTAAATGAAATACTGAACTTAAATTCAGAGTTAGGGTTAGAAAAGGCAAGGTAAGAAACTAACTAAAGTGGAAGAAAATTGATGTTAGTCGAAAAGGAACTTTGCCAAACCTCATTGGAATCGTGTAGAACAGAGCCGATAAAGAGTTAAGATAGCCCAGACGAATGAAAGCATGCGCTGTGGAATCATTTCTAAAGAGACGTGTCAGCAAACTAGAAGAACGACAGTATTGTGCACCGACAGCAGTGTGTGTAGGGTCCATCACACGAGTACAAAGTAAGCGATTTAGATTCAAGCTCTATCCATCTACCTGACTGAGTTTCTAGATATACATATATCATCATTTTCAAACTCGGGACGTCTTGAGGGATCCTTCCCCAATAATATATTAGATTTTACTCCTTAACGTTCTAAACATGATGGCTCAAGTTATATTTTTTCACGAATAGGTTAAAATAAATACCCTTCACACATACACACACTTTGTTTTGCCCCCTCTCTATTTTCAGATATAGTAATATCTTGGTAATTGGAGTTAAGCTTCGAACTATTGACATACTTAGACTATTGAATTAACAAAAGATAAGTTAGGCAAATTGAAATGTGAGTCAAAAATAATGTATATATTATAATGCGTTTAACAAAAACGTCATAATGAAGCACAAATTAAAATTATAAGGAACGATTACTTACTGTAAAAGACGTTTCTTCTGTAAAATCTACGGCTTTTTTTGTTTTGTTTGTTATTTTACGATTTAGGGAAAATTCGAACAACTATAATTCGAGATTACAATAAATGAAGACACTTGGTCGCAAAAAGTCAGTTTTAGTAAAGTCCAGTTTAATGTCTCCTAGAAATGGGGTAGATTGTCTGAAAATATTTTCATTAATAATAATTGTTCTTCCTTGCCTATTTCATTAGAAAATGAGAGGGTAGGATGGAAATAGGCTATTCATTATTAATAATAATAGGTAGCTATCATTTTAAAAAAACATTCCTTTTTATGTACTAAAAATAGAAAAAATATCTTTTATAATGATAAGGTCTCAACAAAAACTGTACAAGTGTAAGAGCTCTGACAGAAATACCCTAATTCATTCGGAAATCTGACTATATTTCTCTTGTTTTTTAATTTTGACTATCTGCTTAAAAATGCTATTTCTTATCGTATTTGGTGTGGCTTCATTTCTTTGGGTTTTTTAAAAATTTTATTTGTTTTTTTTTACAATGCTTAACTTAACTGCCAGATTATTGAATAAAATTACGTTCTACTTTTTGCATTAATAAAATTATATTTCTTAGTGTTTTGTTTTGAAGAATCATTATTTTAAGACACTTTTCACGATATTAACATTCTACATAAGTTTAGGAACAAACACATTTTTTCGAATTTTTGAATTACTCTGAGCCGTTTTGAATGAAAGAAAACATAACATACGAAAAGATGCGTTTCTTAATTATCCAAATCTTCTCATTCTCTTATCTTGTGCAAATTAAGGGAACTGATGACAGATATCTGGCTTTAGATTTGCTCGTGTTTCTGAAAGCTTACGATTACATTTGAAATTCATGCAAATAATGGCACAAAGACAACTTTTGGGGGATAGATTACGATGAAGAGCATTTGAAAGATTAAATGCAGCCACTCAACCGTAAGTACCTCAATGTGTCGGGAAATGGTGTTTGTAGCCAATAAAATATCAAAGGCACATCTACACTTCTAAAAAAATTAGGGGAGCAAGCAAAAAAATGAACAAACCATTGCACGAAAGCCATGTAGGAACATAAAAGAGAGAATACAAGTTCAACAAAACGCAACACAGACTAAAAGAAGCAAAACACACCTTTACGGAAACTTTAATTCTTTGAAATGTTACAAAAGAGCATGAAATGATGCTTCAGGGCAACAACTTAGTTACATATAAATGACAAAAAAAAAAACACATTGTTTGGTAATGATACTGGATATTTAATACAATGTGTGATCCCCCCGAGCTGCTAAGACTGCTACACACCTATTTAAACTGTTTATACTAGGAGGTTATCGATGAGACTTTGGCGAATACTATTCCACTCTTAACGAAGTCCGATCCTCCTCTTCTCCAAGTTACAGGAGGTCTTGGTCTTACAGCAACGCATCTTCCGAGTAAGTCTCAAGTACGTTTGATCGGAGTAAGATCAGGAGAGCATGCTATCCACTCCATGTGCTGTATTGTTTCAGCTTCAAGAAAATTCTCCACAAGACGAACTGTTTGAAGTCTGGTATCTTGCCTTTGATAAAAGAAACTACCAATGGTTGCTGCGTAAGGTATGACAGGTGGTATCAGGATCTCATCTGCATACCTTTAAGCCGTCAAATTGCCATTCCGAATGATGTGCAAGTCAGTACGTCCTCTTGATTCCAGCCCAACCATCAAACTATCTCGTCAGAAATGTGATATTTCATGAACTAAAATATAGGGTTATTTCGAATTTCCCTTTCTCGACATACCAAAACACGATTGGCGTCACTCTTTAAACTAAATCCGGACTCGTCTATAAACAGCACCTTACTACAATCACTTTGCATCAAATCTCAATATTCAGCAGCTCACTTTCTTCGGGCCACTCGGTGTCTTGCCGTCGATGAATAAACACCATTGACCTACATGCATACAGATTCCTCGTCTGAAGCCCATTTCAGATTGTTTGGCTTGAGAACCTTCGTCCCCCTGTTGTCAAAAGAAACTGTCTTTGAACCTGACTAGCATTGATTGTTCTGTATTAACGAGCCGCTTACAGAGTATATATATCGGTCATTATTTATAGTGGTAGCATGTGGATGACATTTTCTTTGCTAACGTCGAACATGCCGTGTTTCTCGGAATCGATTCCACAATCTTCTAATCACACTTCTTGCCTCTGCAACCACGTCCGATACAGTTATTTGTGTTTTCCCGGATTCCAGTCTCCAAATAATACGCTAAGCCACATGGATTCCGGTATATCACGTTGTTGTGACATTTTTCCAGTTACCTTTTCTCAAAACAATAGCCAAAAAAGTGAATTTCACCACCGAGACAACGAAAAACAACAGTTTTTATTGAAATCATGATTTCTGCACTTATATCCTCTTTTCCTGATTTTTGAAGTCATGAACGTTGATTTGTATATAAAGTTTTCTTTTTCTGTTTTCTGCTACACTTAAGACTATGGATGTTTTATTTTACGTTAGTTATCAGAAGAAAAAAATATTTACGTAATTTCGTTAAAGCCATGAGCTCCCCTAATTTTTTTGTGCAGTGTAGTATGAACCCTACAGAGTATCTGCTCTCACCAGCGGTTATAAAGATAAAATAAGTAAATGTTGAAAGCCGGGTAGAATAATTAACGCGTCACTACAAAACAAACGAACAAAATATCCGTACAGAGGAACCTATTCTACAGAATCATTTATAATAAAGAATAGAAATGCATGGTAACATTTGAAATTCGGAGATAATTCTAGAAGTGTATAAAGCCCTGTGTTTATCACTCTCACTTTTTTAGCGATGGCTAGTGAGGAAAAGCACAAGAAATAGGCGCTTATTCGTACAAAACTCTAATTCTTGACTGAAATTTTTGATCGAAATAGTGGCATATCAGAGTTTCTGTTTTCCCTGTAGTGCAAGCAACTGACGAATACTTGGATGAAAATTTTTTCATTTGTTGACCATAGTTCATCAATTCAGATGTACAGTTAATATACATGATGTTAAATTTAGGTATTAAAAAAGCATGTTGTGTGGACTTTTATTATTGTAAATGATAATCGACCTGCTCTCAGAGAGAGATAGGGAGAGAAAGTTATATTAACGTTGCACTATATAAAGCAACACGAGGGCTTTTGTCGACGGACCCAATTTTCTCTCAAGGTTTGGACTAATTATTGTCGTAAATTAATGCTGACTTATTGATGATTGCTCATCCCAGTCAGTCCGAGATTTCAGTGCATTGATTCACAGGGGTAACAGCTCTGGCAGGAGAATTCGGTAACTCTTTCTAAATACCCACACCTCACCCCAATCCATCTATAAATGTGTCTAAAAGCTATGCCATGACTCATTCTATCTTTTAATGAAAGGAACTTTAATTTTCATCGTGTTTCTCAGTTAAAAATTGACAAGTTAAAAGCCTTAAAAAACGAGCTTCATAGCCAAGTTGATCTAGGCATTTGCGCTGTCCAATCCGCCTGGTCCTTAAAAGTAACGGCGTATGGCGAAGTGACTATCGCCGATTCAACTTAAATACTCAACCGATAAGTGTCGAATACGTCACATAAATGATTTTGAAGCCGAATAATGAGGAAAAAAGCTTTTTTCTAAATTAGATCTGAAGGGTACGTACTATCAAATACATGTGGAAATTGCAATATACCAATTGCAGGTATTTGAGTTTATGTATATGCCATAGTATTTTCTTAAGAAATGCCGCTCATTTATTTCAATGATTCATTGACGAAATATCACAATATTTAAAATATTTTGCTTATTTTAATGATAGTCTCGTCCTCTTCAGGTCATCATTACCATTTAACGGATCCAGACACCATTTCAGAAGAAGAATGTAAAAGATTTAGTTTTAAACGCAGATAAATGTATTTTTGGAGTGGATTAGCATTCAATTTAGGATGTTTGGTTTCTAAAAATTGGATTAATCCTTTTATGGAAAAATTCAAATTTTGAAAAATATCCAAAACCAGTTAATGTGCTCTCTCTTTGAAACTTTCTTGCAATAGGTCAACTTTTACCGTTGGTTTATACCAAATGACACGATTTAACAAAAACTCCTTTGATTTGATTCAGTTCTAATTTACGTCACACTGTGAAGAAACACTAGAGCTATTTGCTACGGAGCTTTCAATTTTGAACCACGGTCAAGTGACGAAGATGACACCTGAGTTAGCAACTCCCTTTACAAACTTCCACACAACATGAAAGGGTAGACTTTGCGCTTTCACCAGTGTAACATGTATCAGCCTCCTTACACGGCTGGTCTTCAGTGGAAATAGATTTCGAACACGTGACTCGACAACTTCGGCTATGAGTTCGTGGCCGTGACTACTCTGTAGCCCCAAATGTTCTTCTACGATTTTATTAAGAGCTGTAAAAATGATTATATTCAATGGATTAATGACGCTGAAAAATAATTTGAAAACTGTAAGCTGTCCGCAAACGCTGCTTTATTATTTCATCCTAATTCTGATGCTAATATTCAGCTACCGTCAATTCATTCGATAGGAATATATGAGCTGTTTTAGAACTAAGTATAATTGGGGGGATATATAACTTCCTTTTCCCATCACATAACTACGACTGAGCGCCTCTCAGGACCCTTAACTCCCTTAGGATGCACTGGAAAAAAACATCCTTCTTCAAACCAATGTAACTTAGCAATAAAACAAAACAATCATTTTAAATTTTTATCCCATGATAATCATATATATATATACAGTATTTCTCAAATTTTCAGAGAATTTGAGAAAAAAATTAAAAAAGTTATAAAGAAATAAAAATTGGACAATTTTTTAAAAATATGAAAATCAGTATTTTACACCGCGCAGGATTCTAAAGTACCAAATTGATCAAAATTTACAAAAATAATTAAACTTGGTACAAAAATGTTCACTTTGAAGTTATACTAACTTTTAAGAAATTTAGAGAAAAAAAATATTTTTTAAATACAATTGTAACGAAAATTTTAAGATTTTAAGAAAAAAATAAAATTAAATTAAAATTTAAAAAATTCTATAAATTTTTTTTGGAAAATTTTAGTATAAGTTATAAAGCGCCTTATTTTAAACGCGTGTATGAAATTTCAAATTGATATCATAAATAGTTTCTGAGAAATCCTGCGAGCAAGCTAAAATTTGTTGTTGTGAGAAAAATGAAGTTAAAGATACGAAATAGATAGGGTTTTTGCTTAAATTTCACTGGTTATTTCTCAACAACATCAGAAGTTTTTACAGTATCAACAAACTTTTGGTATCAAAATGCTCGGAAATGTTGAGGCTTTAACACATATTTTTTTTTCAAAAAATTGAAAAATTTGCAATTTAAGAGTCCTTAGAGGCTTTATATATTGTTTATGATTGAGAACAGTTTGAGAGAGGGGACTACACTGACGGAAAGAATTTTTAATATGCACTGAAATGTAAAATATTTTGCATATATATTGATCATAAACCACTATCTTTCGTATTTCAGCAGAAGCACGACAAATGATCTCTCTGTCAATAGTGATTTTCGATTTTATAAGCCAAATTACAATGGTTGTTTGTTATATTCCTGATTATATAAGGCGATGCAATTTTTAGAATTGAAGAAATTCAAATTTCGAATTTAATTGATTTGAATGCTATGGAAGAGACACAGGTATTGGAATGTGAGGTTGGAGAACTAAAATAGAATTTAGGGTTGTATATTAAGCTAATAATTCTCACTGCAGAAACTTTGCCATCAGGTTGCGATGTTTCAACTAGTCAAATTAGCTTATACGGCTGTCAACAATTTCGAAAATTATTATGGCATAACTCATACAGGATCAAAACCTACATTTACTGCAGTGCAATGACGCTATGTTTGGAAAAAACTATTAAAAAAAAATGATTGTAGGAACTAATGTATAAAGAATGTATTCAATTCTAAAATATATAAATCCTAGTGAGTGACTCACTAAATCACCTGTGTTGGGAGTTTTCCCTTACTTGGAGTTAAACTTCATTGCATATTTCTCAATCCTCTCTCATCTTGCCAAGACAACAATTATATCTTGGCTTGCATAAACCATTTCAACAGACAACCAATCCAGGATCAAACAGATTGCTGCTGAAACTTTCTTTTACTTCTTGGTATTCTTGAGAAACCATTATAACAGACAAAGGAAGGAATTTTAAGAGCAATCTATTCTGTGAACTCTCAAATCTCTTAGGACCAACTGCTTATCATCCGATTTAAAATGAACTTTTAGCAAAATTCCACAGATAATTAAAATAGGCTTTAATTTGTTGTCTTAGGGGTAACGAAAAGTGGTCCCAGAAATCACCAACAGTATTAATGGAATTACTCATCGCTTACAATGGAGACATTGATATCCTCTTAGCAGAACTGTGTGATATATCGTGCTAAGCCTTCACTTATCTAGAGAGTTTCCTCTTCCCATTCTTTTTCAGATACATCTACACCTCATCAGTTCTTGTCATCTCTAAAGGAATATTTTCATCAGATTCGACCGATACCGATTATATATCTAAGAGATCATCTGTATTCATTCATTTCACCACATCCCATCTCTTTTTCTACACTGATGCAATTAAAAATCACTTCAATCACCTTGCGCCCTCACGCATGTAGTATTAAAATGGAAGCGAATAATAATTTAATAATTGATAGATCCATATTGGACTTACAACTCAACTATTATTCGTTCACGTAGATCATGATAAAATTAGTTAAGAAATTTAATTTGTATCTTGTTATTTTAATGCTGTGATTTATTATTTTTTATCATTTGAATAATACTTTTAATTATTTTCATATCAAATTTCACTTGAATTCAGTAGTTTTTAATTGGTTTCATAGTTTCTGAAAAATCTATTAAAATGGGTTTTTTCTTTAACTTTTGCATGCTAGTGTATATATACACTACTGTCGAAAAGTTAAATATGATGGGGAAATTATAAAAATGAAAGAGTTAAATAGGATAGAAAAATTGGTATTGCACATGCATGATCCTTTTATAATAACCAGTGATTCTGTAGATGAAAAACTTTTTTGTCATTGACGTAACAGGGTGATGGGAATACTGCAAGTAGAAAGGTGTATTCTGGTTTTTTGTACAATCAATGAGCTCTTGCATATTTCAATTGTTTCAAAAGTATAGACTATGGCACAAAGGAGAGAAACGGATTTTTTAAAAAAAGGCCGAATATTTGGAATATTAATAGAAGGTACAGAGTCACTCAGTCTATAGTATTACAACTGTTACGCGGTGCGTAGTCCCAGACAGTGGGGACAGTAAAAACAAATCATAATGTTCATATATTGATAGACAGTACTAACTGCTAGTCAAGAAAAATTTCTATCAATAACTGCCTGATGTAACCAGACTAAATGTGCCAAACAAGTCTCTTTGGAGCTTGCTGCAATCACGAGAAAAATGATTTCCAATGCATAGGGAGATTGGCTTGTATGTAAAATGGAGCATGCTTGTGATAGGATCGAGAACACACATCTGAATTCAATCAATGGATTGTTGTGGTATTCTCGGATGAAGTACAATCCAGTTTTTGGAATGATTCTCGAAGCAACACAGTCCGGAGAGAACGTGGAATACTTTCATAACATCCAAAGAAGAGATCGTGATTATGATGCTGCGGTCATAATGTCTACTGTAGAAGGTTCTCTGTGTGTTGATGGAATACGTTACAGAGAAAAACCGTCTTTCTTGTGGTGATACAGATCTACAGTTTTTTTTTTATTCAGGGATGACACGCGGTTCTTATCACGTATCTTAAAAGTAGTATCTCATACAAAAGATCCTCAGACTTTAATTTGATTTAGCATGATTAGGGGATGCATTTAAACTTTCTTCAAGGGACATTGTTAAACTCAAGAAAGCATTGTGCTGACAAGGTGACAGAATCTGTCAACATAATTGATTTATTGTTCTTTGCATGAAACATAGGATAAAACTCTCTGCATAGGATTAAATTCTCTACTAAAGAAATATAGCAATCTGTTTTCTTTCCTTTTTTTGCACTGATAGAGAAAAGATAAAATAAGACAAATCAATAACACAAATATCTTTAATAATTTAAAATAGGCGATTTATGTATTATTATTTCATGATTATCAGTAATTTTCAGCATCACGTATATGCTACAGTTGCTAATAAGAGTATAAAATATGGCATTTATTTCCTATAGATTATTTTTCTTGATTGAGTTACTAATCAAAATAATAAAAACATAATTTTACGCTACTTTGAATGTAAAAATCTGCTAATAACATTCAGCAAAGGTTAATATGACGAATGAAATAATTTTATCACAAATTCTAAGTTTAAATTCTTTTTGTAATATTAAAAGATTTAACACGTTCGTTGGCACTACTAGTCAAGTTCGAGTCGCACATTTTTGTACAGCTATTCAAACAGCTTAGGTGTACCAGCAAGATATTGCATGACCGAGTAAATTTAATCTAATATATTACGTTGATTTTCACTTCAAAGTTTATTGAACATAAACACATACAGGGTGTGTCCAGGTACTTCACGATAAGCGAAGTAAAAGGTGGGGTCATGTTTAGCTTGGGAAACAATTTTAGAAAATCCCCCTGCACTTGGATAAGTGAGGACAAGCACATTTTTCAAAATGTGGAAACTTGACACACTCCATCACATTATTAGCTATTGTAACCACAAATTTCACAATTTTAGGATGATTTTTTCACTAGCGTCATCTTACATAGCCGGACTATTAGTCGCAGTCACAAGTCGGACTAAATGGTTTTCTGATTTAGTTAAAATTAACCTTGTTTGTGTGAATCGGGATTTGAGAAAAAAGATGCCGCTTAACTTTGACTCTCCTCAAAAGAAAAATCATTGCACACAACCCCAGGCAAGTTTCTCAAAACTTGGCCTATTAAGTCAAGATTTCAAAATGGTAAAACAATTGCTCTTTCATATGCGTAACAATCATATAAATTTTTTTTATATGCAGAACACCTTCATTTTAAGAACCCCTCAGTTGATACCTTCCATCGCATCATTAGATACTGTGACCTCAAATTTCATAATTCCACAGTGTTTTTTTCATTAACGTAATCTTTCATAGCCATACTATTAATCAAATTCATAAATAGAGCAAACATTTTTGCTGGTTTAGTTAAAATTAACGTAGTTTGAGCCGGTTTGAAAAAATGTCATCTAACTTTGACGCATCATAAAAAGGAAAATATTGCATACTATTCTAAGCAAGTTATATCAGAAGATGACACTTTAAGGGACAATTCCAAAAGGGATATATTTCTATATTTCTATATTACTATCTATAACAATCACTGCCATTTTGTTTACTTTTACAAAATTTTCTTTTTTCTTTTACAATTTAAAATTATGTAACTCAAATTAAGCAATAAATTAAAAAATAAAACGTAAAAAAATACTGCAACACTTTAATTAAGTAAATATTAGAAGTGTTTACCTTCTACACCAGTGATCCCCAAAGGGGTCTATATCGACCTTCAGGGATCTTTGACGACCTACAAGGGGTCCACGTCAGTGAAAAAATAGTTTGTGGGTTCATGAGACGTAAATGGAGGTCTACCTACGATAGTGGCTCTCATTAAGCCGGATCATGACTTTAATTTTAAAGGAAACTTTATCAAGATGAAACCAGAAAATACCAATTTAACAAATTTATTTAATAAATTTAGTGAGATTCAATTGCAGTTACAGGGAACAGCCTGAATTTTATTCAAAGAAGGATCATCATTTCAGCTTTTCTTGCCAATATTAAGCTAAAAGTGTATAATATTGGACGTCGCGAATTTTTCCAATTTCTCAATTGGCCACACTATCTGCCAGGAAAATGACGTTTTAACCTACCTAAGTTAAATGCCCTTTATTCAGATTTTGAAACTAGGTTTGAGAATGCTTTGACTATGGTTATTACCACAGTAAAGAATGAATTCATATGGTCGCATTGGAAAAAAGCCTTTAGAAGAGGAACTAATCGGAATAGGCAGTAACGGTAATTCTGAAGTAAAGTTTAAAGATGGATGCCAGCAATTTTAGCTTGAAAAAGATATACCTGCTATTTATCCCGAATTATGGAGTATTGTGAGAAAATTTTTAATTGTTTTTTTTTTAATGAGAAGGAGTTTCAATGTGTTTACCGATCTCCAAATAAAAAAAAAAAGAAACGAGTCTTACAGTAGTCGCATATGATGTGTAACATCTGACTTGTTATCATGGTAAATACGCAATAGTGACTTTAATCCTGGAAAAAATGAATCGGTTATGAATGAAAATAATTTTCTATCGAATAATTATATCTTTAATGAAAATTTTATTTAATTAACACAAGGAGTAATGCAGTTTTTTATCAAAAATATTTATTATTGTTCAATTTGGGGAAGAGCGGAGACAATAGATTTATGAAAACTAAAGTATGACACATATACATGTGATATCAAAGTATTTAAAAATCGTTGAAAAACGGCGTCAATAACAGTACCACTGTTAGTCGTCGAAACATTTCGATTAGTGTTCATTTCGAGCTTGAGTTCATCTTTCAGAAAAGCTATGAGCGGCTCAGCTTCTGGCAAACTAAAGTTAACGTTAAAATCACCACTCAAAATCATGGGAAGCGAGTGATGGCGGGCGTCTTAATTGCTACTACATTTGGACCCCCAGACGAGGGTAGCGAAGAGACACCGTCAAGTGCATGCTTAAAAATTAGAAATATTAGATAAAATCAAAAATACCCGATTACTTAATTAGTTTTTTTTAATCGAGAAATCTTTTTTAATCACAATTAAAAATATTATATTGACAATGACAGGAATTAACCTCAAAGTATGAAAATGATAAGCACTTAAACATTTATTCAAATAATTCCATATTACTTACTCCTATTTTTTTAAGAATGATGAGCTTTGTCAGACACTTACCAGGAAATATAATTATTAATATATAGTTTACACATATATAAATATATCCTCAGATTTCACACACAACGAGCCCTGAGAGCGTAAAGGCGGTATCACACGTAAATTTTCCGTGCATTTTTTTGGCCCAACTTTTCGCCGAATGTGAGGGGGAAGGGTTACCGTAAACAAAACAACATGCTCTGGTGTCAGCCAAGCTCTTTTTCCACATTGAAACATTACTTGCCGATTTTTCTGCTTCGAAAATGACCATCCAATATTATTTCTTTTATTTCGCTCGCGCTTTTTTGTTTATGGGGGTAAATAGAAATGGAGCGTAATTCTGTTTAAAATATTATACGCCATTAAAATATTGTAACGATTAAAATATATTACGCCATATTTGATGCGAAGCTACCACCGTTACCGCCCTCTTGTTTATGACGTAGGGTGCCGAAGAACCCCATTGGCTGGAATTTCAAGCAACTTTCTCAGTTCACTGGCCAAAGCCATTGCTATGGCAACGGAGTAAAAATTGCACGAATTGGACCAAAAATTGTACCAAACGTGTACGTGTGATAAGGCCTTAAGAATCACAAGTGTATTCTGGATGAAGTTTAATAAGACTTGCTGGTATGTGCGGTAGGCGGGCGTCTTAATTGCTACTACAGTTGGACCCCGAGACGAGGCTAGCGAAGAGGAACCCCAAGGCGCTGAATTGGTCAAATCAAATAGCGCGCGCTTCCCTCGACTTCCTTTTACGCATTTCCGTCCCTTTTCACGAAATCACTCCAACAAATATCCAGCAACCGAGAGTAAAGATGTTACACATCAAAAAGAAAGGAAAAGATTGGACACACAGAACGGAGGAGATTTTGGGGTTAAACCAGAAGATTGATGCCAAATGTTGAAAATTTGTTATTGAAGCATCAGATTCATCCCTTCTTTTATAAACATTTGTCTGTTGATGAGTTATTTAATATAACAGTTATTTTATGTATTAATTAATTTTTACTTTAATTAACATGCGTTTCTTAAGTTTTCCAACTTAATACTTCACTACAACTAGAAATCTAGATCTTTTAAAGTAACTCCATAACAGCTCTCATAAGGGCATTTAAAAAGATAAATTTACAAAAGTTTATTATTAGGTAAGCAGAGGTCTACCCAAAACCGAAAAATATGGCGCAAGTGGTCTATGAGACAACAAGCTTGGGAATCTCTGTTTAACGCGAATGCAAGCTTTACACCTTTTTTAAAATGACCGCTTGAATAGACGGGAATAATTAGCTAAGTTTATTTTCGCCACTGCTTGAACAGTCCTTTGACATAGTTCAATCACAATTTTAGATGGTTTAAAATACACTTTTTTCTTTAATGCAGCCCTAATAAAGGAAATCGCGATGGGGTTTAAATCTGGTAAATGAGCTGGTCATGAAATTGAATCATGACGTCCAATCCACCTTCTGGGATACTCAGTGTCCAAATACTCCTGTAGAGAAAGTGCATAATGCGCTGAGCATCCATCTTGTTGGAACCACATATTCCTGTAGATGTTGAGAGGCACATCTTCCAGCAGCTCCAACAAATTGTTTCGAGGAAAATGCAAGCATTTGGCTCCATTTCAGCTTTTAGGTAACTCAAATGGTCCAATGACTTTTTCACTTATTATTCCGGTCCACATGTTAATTTTCAATTAAAATTGGACCACGCATTAAATGCGGGTTTTCCATAGGCCATGCAGATAAGCTCTATAAGTTAAAATATCCGTTTCTAAGATTAAGTTATAAAATAATGTCATTTTGTGTAAAATAGAGCAAAATGACAGTGATTGTTATAGATAGAAATGTAGCAAGAGTGTTATGCCCTTTTGGAATTGTCACTAAATGAGTCATCTTTTGAAATAACTTTCTTAGATAGTATGTAATATTTTTTTCTTTTTATAAAGCATCATTGTTAGATGACATTTTTTTCATATTTGTTCAAACTACGTTAGTTTTAACTAAACCAGCAAAAGTGTTTCCTCTATTTGTGATTGTGATAAATAGCATGGTTATGAAATATTAAGTTAGCGAAAAAATCACCGTGAAATTGTGGAATTTGCGGTCACAGTACCTAATGATGCGACGTGAAAGGTATCAATAGAGGGGTTCTGCTAATAAAAAAATTCTGTATGGCTGTTACGCATAGGAAAAAGCAATTGTTTCACCATTTGGGAATCTTGACTTAATGTGTCAAATTTTGAGAAACATTGCCCCTGAGGTTGTGAGCAATAGTTTTCTTTCGATGAAGAGTCAAAGTTAGGTGGCATCTTTTTCTCAAACTCCGACTCACACAAACAAGGTTAATTTTAACTGAATAAGAAAACAGATTTGACTTGGAATTGAGACTGCGACTAATAGTCCGGCTATGTAAAATGACGTTAGTGAGAAAATCATCGTAAAAATTGGGAAATTTGTGGTCACAGTAGCTAATAATGTGATGGAGAGTGTCAAGTTTCTACATTTTGAAAAATGTGCTCGTTCTCACTTAGCCAAATGCAGGAGGTTTTCTATTTTTATTTTTCCCAAAACAGATAATGATTCCACTTTTCACCTCGTGCTCGATTATCGCCAAGCATCGGGACACCCTGTATGTACGCGATGTACGCATATGTGTGATGCTATTAATAACTTTTTTTCAGATCATCGGCAATTTGCTTTCGATTTGAAAATAAAACGCGCTACAAACAATTTTTCGAAAAAGAAAAAATTATAAAAGTCATGAGATCTAAATAGATGATAAAAATACTTATGTAAATCCTTACGTGAAAAAAATTTCTTAAAAAAGTTACATGTATTAATTTAATATAATATAAAAAATAGTATAATTTCATTACTGATTTTAAGAAGCGATCTTTTTTTTTAGCTTCTTTCAAAACCGAAGACTGAGCAATTACATATCAAGTGTTAAAATGTCATCTATTAGTTTCATCAAATTTAAGTATATGCTTTTCAGCATTTTTTTAAAAGCACAGCATTTATTATACGCTTTTTCAAATGTAAGAAAGTATAAATTAGGCTACATCATAAAAAGTGAGATTTGCTTGCCAAGAATTGCTTTTAATTTGAATGCAAAGACTCAAGAAACTTGACTGGAAGCTCAGAGGGATTACATCAAACAATTGATAAGAAAATTATTGATGAAGGATGTTTTAAACCACATGTGCTATAAAAATTGATACATTATTTTTGTGTGACTAAATTAAAAATTAAAAATACTAGATGGTAGTCTTTGATTCCACATATAATGTTTTTGACTTTTCTAGAAATAATTTTTCTCATTTATTTTAGAATATTCTTTGGAATACTTTCCAAAAGAGGATGCATGCCGAAAAACTTAAGAGTTGTTTTTAATGGGAATGCAACATCAAAGTAGGCCACAGTAGCCTAGTGGACAAGATAACGGACTCGTGGCCTGCGTATCATGACTTTGAACCTAGTACCGATGAAGACCCGCTCTGAAGAAGGGGCCGATGCGCGTTAAATCTGTCGAGGCTCAAATGTCCTCCCATTTGTGGGGTGTGGGAGTTAGGAGGGGGAGTTCCAGCTCAAGTGTCATCTTCGTCACTTGACCATGGTTCAGAATTACGAGGTCCATCGCCAATAGCCTTCGTGTAGCTTTATAGTGTGAAGTAAATGTAGCTCCCACTCTCTAACGCAACATCAGAGTAAAAGAATAAAGAAGCGCTTAGAAAAAAAAATCCGTAGGCCTTATAGAAAGAAAAAAGAAATTTCTCTGAAATAAAAACATAGTTATTCAGATGTTTGTAAGAATGTATCTGGAATTTCTGCTGAGACATGTCCGTTACTTGTTGCCAATTCAGTTACTTGGTTTCATAATCCGCATCCATTTCAACTAAAAAGCCTTCTACAACATATTTACATAAATAAAGTCATTCACGCCACTTTGGCTGTTATTCAAGCTGTGATATGGAGACTATCATTGATAAAGGGAAGAGTCTGTTGACACACGCTGTTACTCAAATGTTAGCAACTTTTGCGGAATGGGATGTTTAACAAACAATAATTTGTCTCTTTCTCATTCTCAAGGATTCCAATTTCATCTACAATTCAAGGATCTGCAGAATTATACTTAGTTAACGAGATAAAAAAAACATAGAGTTAATGATATATTAAACTATTTTACATGTTTACAAATAATATAGAATCTAACTTCTCAAGAGAAAAGGTATATTGGATTTAAAAGTTTGCATATTTTAATGATATTTTTAATTCAAATTATAAAGAAATTTTTGGAATACTTCAGTTTCAAAAACAAACGCAGGTAAAAAACATCTAATTTAGCATGAATGTAGAGTTTGAAGAAGTTATTTCCAATTCCTTCAAAAGAATACCTTCTTTTGAAGTATTTAGGGGAAACATGTTGCATATTAATAAGCTATAAGGCCTGCCTCTGAAAATTGCTTCACTTAGTATTGAATAGAGTTCATTAAATAGTAATTGAGATATATATGTCCCCTTTGCTATATATGCTCTGATCAACTGTACAGCTGTCCAAACTTAAGGTTACAAACTTAAAAAAATGAGATATTTTGACAAAACTTCGGTTTAATGCATGGAAATTCAGTATACTATTACTTAATGCTCTAAGGTAGGTGATGGTAACAAAAAATAGCACAGTATTTTATCGTAAGCTGACATGCAAGTTAGAGCGACATTGTTCAAAATAGGACTTTGGATTGCTCGTTTAATAAGAGGTGTGGCTATCTTGCGCACAAGCACTTGTACATATTGTACAAACGTAACAATGTGTGCTCTCATTCTGTTAATAAGGCTATTGGTCATTTGTAGTAAATAAATCTCATTCTTTCAAAACAGCCAATTTTAACGTCTGAAGAGTTCCTGGAGGCTATTGTAGAAATGTAATGCTCTTCCTAAAGCATTCCACAAGTGCTACATGGGATTTGCTGACCACACCATTCGGCGAATACTTTCTTCTTCCAGATAATTGTTGACAAGTGCAGCTATGTGTAATCAGATGTTAGAGTCCATTAAAGCTCCTCAAAAAATTCACACGTTGCGCTCTAGAATCTCATCCTCAGAACTTTTTACTTTCGCTCGTACTAACCGAGAAGATACTGAGTGGAATGCGCATGTCCAACATTATTCCTCCTTATACAAGGATACCAGTGTCATCAAAGTGATCGATTTCTTTGATGTTTGTAGGATAAAAGCATTTCTCGGGTTCTCTCCAGATGAAAATGTTTCTAGAATCAATTGTGTGCAGAATCGCGGTTCGTCACTGGACACGATGAGAGTCTTGCTTTATCCAAGAATGGTATCAATAAGCTGCAAGATAGATGAGCTGTTTTATGAAACTGCTTAAAGGGAACACATGTCACTGGTTTCTGGGGGTAAAGGCTCTTTCTGCTAGTTGTGTTTGCACTTTTTGTCTCGATTTTATTGTTTCACACGCAAGAGCGAGGTCTTGAGATAACTCCTAGAAGTCACACCTCTAAGGGCCTTGCATTGCATTTAAAGTCACATGGTGACCCCCCCCCCTCTCCTAAGGCATTGTGACACTTAGATGGTTTTTTCCAATCCTCCTAGTAATCGTATCCGATGTCTTAACTGTTGTCATAATCTGGAGACCACCAATCGGGACACTGATTATCAATGAGCGACTTCCGCCTATGACTATCCAGCTTATAGCCTACCAATTATTTTGTATCGCAAGTCCTCGTTTAAATGAATGAGTGTAGTCAATTTAACTGCAATTTTACGGTTGGAGATGTTTCTTTAAAAAATGGAAATCCCTACATAGAAGTTGGTAGCTTCAGAAAGCTTCTACTTTTTTACTACTAAACGAACTCTAGACACTTAAATCGTAATCGTTTCTTAAATTACACTATATTACATCACTTTTCAAAATAATAGCGGTACACATTTCTATTTTTTGCAAAAAATATGTTTGTAGCTTTTATTTTGGACACCAATGTAATTTGAATGAGTTCCCATTATAGCATTATGAAAGCTATTCATGCATAACTATTATAGTATTCCTATTAAAGTATTCTGAGAAAATTGTCATTCCAACAGACGTGTTTTATTAGTAATAGGTGTAAAGAAATTGCCAATTATGGAGAGGCATTAAAATTTTTACGGTATTATTGTGAATATTCTACAACAGCGTTTCTCAAACTGTGTGGCGCGCCCCCTAGGGGGCGTAATAATTCAACGAGGGGGCCCGAGCATATTGAAAAGTCGAAAACAAAAAAATTGTTTAAAAAAATTATTAATTTACTGAAGTAAACAAACAAAATACATTCTAACATAATGAGAAATAAATGCACATTTACACTGACTGATAAAAAAAACACTTATGTATCAGTACTGCAAATATATTTTATAATTAATTTAGCAATCCTAAGTTAAGAACAAGCTTAATAATTACCATTGACCCCATGGGCTTGTCATATATAAAAAATTATGTACACAAATTAACTTATCTTGATAAATTGAACGGTTTATAATTATCCCTTAACTACCGATTAAAAGGTACGTGATTCACTCTCCAATGCCACCGTTTTCCATGTAGGGGTGCATATGTGATGTATTAAGGGGGGGGGAGAAAAGGAATAAATAAGCAAATCCTCTGAAATAAGTAAATCCTTCAACACTGTCAAGGTCTTTTAATTTTATTCTAAAGCCTTCGGAATAATTTTATGAATAGCAATTTACAGAAAAGATTGTGCTTCGGAAAGACATATATATACGTCAGGGGGAATTAATGCTTAGGCTGAGCGAGACGTTTATATACGTCGGTGGTACTTAATACGTTAAACTCGTATTGTAGCTTTAGCTTCAAAGTATACTATTATTGAATTCAATTCATTGTTATTGTATGGAGGGGACGCAGTGAAAATTGTGATTGAATAATGGGTCGCAAATATTGAAAGTTTGAGAAGCACTGTTCTACAAAGAATATATAACTGAGACTTTTTCTCTCCACCAAAATGAAATCAGAGTGCTTTCATAGCATATGCAGCGCCATTGCTCGAAAAATGTCATCGATGGACCCACGATCTAGTGACAGTACATTATAACACTATTTGAACCCAACAAAACACTCCACAGGTTTCTACTAAACCTTCACATACTCAAGTAATTGTGAATAACATTCACAAAAATACGATTTATCGGTAAATATGAGATAATACCTTTCAAATATTGAAGCGAAAACAATCCTTGTGTTCAAAGATCAGCGTCAAATGGATGATAAAACCTGATCCCAGAGAGCTCGGAATCATTCTCCTTGATACCACACTGTACTTGAAGGATAACAAGTGGCGTGGATATTAGCAGATCCATTATTGTATTCTATTTTATGAAAATTGTGTGGAATACATTCGACATTTGTCCGAAATACATCCATAACGTCCCAAACGAGATGACGACTAATATATATACTCTAAGACTAATATATTTCTTGAACCAATCTACTTCTCTAAGACAACAGTTTTTAATGTCTTGCAACTGTTCCTAACGTGACCGAATATGTTTAAAAGGAGTTCTGTGTCTCTGGGGGATTGTTGCTGACATTCTTTTTGAAAATATTTTGATGTTCTTGTTATGTTATCCTCTTACCTTTTTTCAAATTCTCGATTGTCAAAGATCGCTATGTAGAGAAGCTGGTGCTTGTTAAATCTCTCGAGACTCAAAATCCTCCAATAGGCGTGGTGTGGAAATTTTGAGAGAGGGACACCTCAGAGGTGTCATCTATCTCAAACCAGTTCAAATGTCATCCTCGTCATTTGACCGTCGTTGAAAATTTTGGTAGCTCTCATTTGCTTCATTAACGCGAAGTAAACTACAATCTCAAATTAATCTCGGTTGTCAGAAATTCTCCTTGGACGTAATCCTTTGCATTTCCATACTAACTGTGGTACACTGTTTTTTTCTTTTTGGCTGCATGTGTTTTTTTTTGTAACATAATAAAAAAATTATTAGACAAAAACACTCTCTAACGGTGATACTTTTTTATATAAAATTAGTGATATACACTCAAGAGCCAAAAAATTGTGACCGCCTATCAATAACGAGTTGACCCACCTTTGGCACGCAACACAGCTTCCACCCGCCTTGGCATGGATGCCACAAGTCCTTGATAGATGGCCAGAGACAGATTGCACCAGATGTTTAAGCAACGGTCCCGCAAATTCAAGATATTGCGAATTGGTGGTCTTTAAACTCTGAGCTGCCGTCCCATGACATTCCAAATGTATTCTATCGGATTGAGATCTGGTGAGTTAGGCGGCCAGGACATTAACTGGAATTCACCATCATGTTCCTGGAACCACTCCAACACAATTTTAGCCTTGTGACACGGGGCGTTGTCCTGTTGGAACGTTCCATTTCCAGCTGGAAAAACAGAGGCCATGTAAGGGTGCAACAGGTCCGCAATGATGTTCAGATATCCTGTAGCATTCATGGTCTGCTCTACCACAACCACGGATCCCAGAGACGCCGAAGAGAACGTCCCCCAAAGCATAATACCGCCTCCACCGACCTGTGTATGACCTACTGTACATTGAGGGAGCAACTGTTCGCCTGGAAGACGGCGTATCCTGACACGGCTATTGGCGTGATGAATGACAAACCGTGATTCATCTGATCAGGCAACTTTCTCCCACTGATCTATGGACCAGTGGTGATGTTCCCGCGGCCAGCGCAGGCGCAGTTGGCGATGACGCTTGGTCAGCAAAGGCACACGAGTGGGACGTTTGCTGCGTAGCCCCATATCCAACAGTGTCCGCTGAACAGTGTGTTCCGTCACTATTCTACTTGGCTCTGCATTGTATTGGGCTGTCAGGTGAGCCACTGTCTGGCTCCGGTTTTGCTTCACCATGCGAGACAGTATGCGACGACCTTTTTCGTTGATAGCGTGTGGACGTTCAACACCAAGTCGTCTACTGCTGGTTTCACCGTCATTCATCCACTTTGCATAAGCACTAACAACTGTGGATTGCGAACAACCCACGAGTCGTGCAGTTTCGGAAATACTTGTTCGGAGCTTTCGAGCATTACAATCCGCCCTCTATCAAAGTCGCTTCGATCCGCAGCCTTTTCCATCACACACGGAAGTAAGTGAAAGAATGATTCTTCAGACTCACCAGCAACAGTTAATAAATACCACTTCCACCTGGTCGAGTATATTGTATATATATTTATTTAAACTCCAATGCTGTTTTGAAAACCCTTTGGAATAGACTTAAGAGTAAAATTATTTTTTCACTTTGATTCTCTTTAAGCTACTTGATTTCCTTTAAACGTTTATTTTCACTAATTTTATCAAAGTGCTATGTCCTAACGTGTGTTAATCCATTATCTCCTATTCCTTGCCAACAAACCATGGAATATCTGAAAATAACACATTAAGACATATTTATATACATACATATATTTATATATATATATATAAATATTCTCATTTATTTATTTTGAAAATAACTCGTGCATTTATTTGCGTTAGAAGAAGATAGGCATTTTTTTTTAAACTTCAACTTGAAGTAAAGTGTTTGAACCCAAGAAATTCAAGTATTCTTGTTTTTAAAACAAATCTTCGAAATCAAAACTTATTCAGAAGACATTTGCTACTCTGCATACATAAACTCCTTAAATTTATGAAAATATTCATATTCAAATCAAGACAAATTAACATTTTATAGCAGTCAAAAATATCGCGTTTTTTCCATTTTTTCGTAAAGAATTTAAATTATTTGCTACGATAGAAAGACTGAGTTCAAAATAATTTTAAATGCAAATTCAATTGAATATCAATACCGTAAGTTATTTCTGAAAAATGCTTCTTTATGCGATACCATTAATTTTTTGCTTTCTTTTATTTTAGTGTTCGAAACTAGGCAAAAAATAGTTATTGTCATGCAATATGCCAGTGGAGGAGAATTGTACGATTACCTGGGTTGTCACCAATCATTACCGGAAGCAGAAGCAAGGAGACTTTTCCGCCAAATAGTCTCAGCTATTTACTATTGTCATAAGGTAAGTATTATAATGCCTTTTAATGCTTAAATGTTCCTTAATATTGATAGAAAACATGTAAAAGTAATTAAAAAATAAATATACATTTTTTATTAAGTTTTATAAAATGATTGTATTTCCATTTTTCTAATTAAAAATTTATAATAAATACATTTAAGGAAATTCAAAATTCTGAACTTTGAACTCCAATTCGAAAAGGAATGCAGAGAGCTCTAATCTGGGAATTAATTCAAGGGCACTAAAGTAAAAAGTGGTGAAAACATTTTTTTTTACTAAAAATCTTATTCTGTACGAACACAAGCATAAACAAAAGGTTTTTGATTCAAATAAAATCCCTTTCTATGGAAAAATCTCTTTTCTGAGAAAATAATACGTTTGTTGCTTTCATTGGTATAATATTTTGCTTTTTAACTTTTTAACAGCTTCTTTGCGTCTCGAGTCACGGTATTCAATTGTAGCACAGCCCTTAGGCCTCCCTTTGCAAATCCTCCCCCCCCCCCTGAGAAAACACATGATCTGCTTCCGTCTCAGAAGGAAGTCATTCTTTCTATTCAGTTATTCACCTGCAGGAATGGCAATTTCCTCACTCTTAAAAATTAAACGATATATAGCCACAAATGTAAGGTTAATGTTCCCCAAACCCCAACTCTAGAGCTTTTTTAGTGCTACGGGGATGGATTGGCTTAGCTCATGGATTCTCAAAGTGGTCTATATAGACCCCCAGGGGTCAATGATGACTTTTTCAGGGGTCCAGGTTAGCGAAAAAATAACTAGGGGGTCCATGAAGTGTAAATGGGGGTCTATGATAATGGCTCTCATTAAACTAGATCGTGACTTTAATTTTGAAAGAAAATTTAATGAAATGGAAAGCAGATTTCCCCCCTTTAACAGATTTAATTACTAAATTTAATGAGGTTCATTTGCAATTATAAGGTGACAGCACAAATTTTATTAAAGCACGAACCATTTCAGTGTTTCTTTCCAGAGTAAAGCTTAAGAAGTATATTACAGAAGGGCCCGAATTTTCTCAATTTGTCAGGACGTTTTCACCTACTTCAATATTTAAATGCCTTTTATTCAGATTTTGAAACCGAGTTTGAGGATACTTTCTCTATGGTAATACCACAGTTGGCAATTAATTCCTATGGTCAGATAGGGAAAAAATGTAAGATTACAATGAGAACTGATCGTAATAAGCATTAATGAAGATCTTGAAGTTTAGAAACGGATGTCAGCAATTTTGGCTTTAGAAAGGCAAACCTGCTATTTATCTGGAATTATGGAATGCTGTACATAAATTTTTAATTGCTTTTCTAAATGGGAAAGAGTTTCAGCGTGGTTGGCAGTCTCTAAAAGAAACAAAGAAAGAAAAACACTGGACACTAATAACAGACGAAATTTAAGGTTAAACCTGACAAGATTGATACCAAATGTTTAAAATTTGTTTTTGTAGCGCCAGATTTATCCCTCCCAATAAAATCATTTGTTTGTTGTTTAGTTATTTTATTAACAGACATTATGTACTATAAATTATTTTTAATTTAATTAAATTTTAAACACTATACTTCATTACTGTTAGATACTTAATTCTTTTAGAGAAGTAGTAATACCAGCTGTAAAAAAGACATTTCAGTTGATAAATTTGCAAAAATGCAATATTAATTAAGCAGGAGTCTACCCCAAACCAAAAAACATGGCTAGGGGTCTATGAAACAAAAAAGTTTGGGAACTTCTGGTTTAGCTGAAAGGACTAAATGCAAAGATGGCATTTTTCTTTGTTAAAATTTTAAGTTTGAAATTACATGAATAGAGATGTAAGACCACATAAATATCAACCTTTTAATAAAAGAATTTTCATAAATAATTTAAAAGTTGCGTTTTCTTCATTTCACGGCTTTCTAGAATTGATTTTAACTTACGTTGCAATGTGAAACAACACGTTAGAAAGATTTAACACAAATCAGCCTTTCTAAACAGCATGTTTCAATGACACATTTTTGAACCCGCCCCTGGACAACGTCGGCTATGAGATCGTGATCATGTGTGTGTGTGTGTGTGTGTGTGTGTGTGTGTGTAATCACTAAACTACCCAATTTTCAAAAATAACTCGAGTGATGAGGTTCGATTATTTATCGACTATTCCTGACTCCGTTTTTGCAAATTTTTATGTGAAATGACCTTCATTTTGCCCCCTCATCCACTCCCCCCCCCTATTTTTATCATTGTTTGGTAATTTTATGGATCTGATTTGGATGGAAAGGATTATTTTAACCTTTAACTGTCTACTGAAGGGCTGTCGACGTGAAAAGTTCTAAAACGTCAACATTTGTAGCAATGAGGATTTCTCCTTTAAATTAAAGATAAAGGGCAAAACGTGGCTATAGCTCCCACGCTCTGTGCTTCCATGTTGTCTAAATTTTACTATATAAGGGATCCAATTTTTTATACGGCTTTTAAAAAGTAAATTATATATATATATATATAGTATGGAAATATTTAAAACCGAGCATTCATTAACTGTTTAATTTTATCAAGCCACGTGAGCATAAATATCATACCCATACCCCACGCGTTAGCGTCTGCTATGTTTGCGGTGAAATTACTTTGAAAGCTTAACGAAAACTCCACTTCTTATCGCTTCTTATCTCTACTTATCACTTTTACTTTGATTACCAAGTGTACGCGTGATCAAGTCAAGGACTGAATTTGGAAGTTCTTGTTACTCTAGTTTGATCAAAAGGACCCGTAAATCAATGCATTTTACTGTACTCATGGTTTGGTGTGAGCCTCGCTGTCACTTCTTCAATGTCGGGTTCTCTAGCAAGTGAAATCATACAATTCAGTATCCTATCATCATTTCAGCAGTTCCTTACAATGAATCATTGTCAATCCCAATGCCCCTCTCATACCTAGACTCTACAACCAGAAAAGAAGACTTTGAGGCAAGCTTGGACTATCAACATCTACCGATAAGGGTGTGAGTATCTATAATCCAGTCATATTAGGGTTTCACTGCGGAATGAGAGATAATAAGCTGAAAACTTGTATACACATTTATTTTGTCACTCTAAATGTCTCAAAAGTCTCATAAAATCTCGTGTCCGCGTCTTAAGATATTCAAGATCAAAGGTCAAGAACTTTTTTAAAACAAATATCTCGTTTCTTATGGCTTTAACGCTATTTACAATTATTATAAATATTGTGTGAGAATAAAGTTTCTATAACTGTAATTGAAACATTTTTTATACATCAAACCGTTTTTGAGATAGAGGGCGCTGAACGCGCAGCGCTTAGCTACCTACAGCATAATGCAAAAGGTCAACCGTTAGTAACATGATATAATACGCCGTATAAAGTCTATAAACCTTAAAAAACCTTAAAACCTTATAGTTACAAACACATTTGGCATTTTTTATTAATTATAACATTACATTTGTTAATGGTTTTCATTCAGCAAGTATTTTATTTATTTTATAACACTTACATGTTCGCATAGTTCGAAAGTTGTTGCAGATATGCTTAAGGTATTTTTTAATTATATTCTATTATTATATATACTAATTACATTTAAAGTAGAGAAAAAAAATAAAGCAAACAATTTTTAATTATATTTTTATTTAGAGAGAGAAACATCATTTTATATAATTGCTACAATTAAAACTAGGATGTGTGAAGAGGTTTCACAAAAATTTTAATAATAAGACCGAATATGTGAATGTTATTTTTCTTTCTTCCTCTTCTTCATTGTCTTCTGGTCACTCGAAAATTTCCAATTCATATTCTCATTATTTTCGTTGTGAAGGGTATTTGTCTCCAAATCTAGAAGGATTTCGGTATCAAAAGTACAATCTTCATCGAGATTGCTCTCATATCGTGAAGCATATAAGCAAGCTTGAGGCTTCAAGCTTGCTTCTAGCTTCTTCAAGCTTGCTTCTAATCCAACCACATCATGGGGTTCTAAATCATTCCTTAACCAAATTTGAACTTGATAATATACACTGCTGATGTGTTGATGAGCCTCTGTACTTGTTGGTGGAAGATTGGCTTTGATTTATTGAGCTTTGTTGACTTGATGAATTGAGTGTGTGTAATGAAGATTATCAATACTGGTCTCAGATTTTGGAGCATTGTATATCGCCAACAAGACTCGTACTCCGTTTTCATATAATGTTTGTACAGGACAGTTTTCTTCTTGGAATACTTGAACTAGTTTATCCAAATACGGAACATTCTCTAATATTCAAATGAAAGTTTTTTTCTGTTTTTTAAAAAATGAAGATTTTGTGTCATACCCACTAAATGCGTGCAGAAATAAATGTGCTTTTTATAATGAGGATATTTATCAAAACTTTTGGAAGAGTATTTTTGAGTTTTAACTTTCCATTTGCCAACTTTTTTAAAGAACACTGCTTCTTGATGTGCTTGAATAGGTCTAATCAAAATGGCGAGCAAATGAATATCTTCTCCTACTATGAATGACAGTTATGTGATGTTCCGATTCTTCAATAGCTGTTTCTATGATAAGAACATCTGCATCATCTCTGACCTGTCTTGTCGTGATATGAACAAATTCTGATTTTGCAATCAACATGTTAATAATTTTTTTTTATTACATCGATTCGACAAAAATTTCTCTTGGATAATTGATACGATCAGTGTTTCGTCGAAACAAACTGCATATGATTTTGATAAAGCAGCAGTTCTTAGCTGTCCCATTGCTTTTATGCTTTTGCTATAGTCCGAGTATCCATCAAATACAATTACAATTTTAGAATCATAATGTTTTTGTAAATATTTTACGTATTTATCTAAAATTATTGAAAAGGTATCGTCTTTACTCCATACGACGCGATGCAGAAGAAACCTACCATCGATAATGTATGTTACATTATTTTCATCAAAGTCGAAATCGAAAGGAGTCATATTGTCATATAATGTCGCTTTCATGGTTTTTCACATGCCGTAATTATCAAATAAAGGAGATAGATATGGACTTAGTTCATATTGGAGATATTCTTGAATATTACATTCAAACTGTTTGCTTTCAGTTATTCTTTGTAAGAGTAGCAATAGATCAATTGAAACTATACAACCGTTAATTTTGACAGATTTGTTGACAACCGAAAGTGGTAAAACCTTATCGGATTATTTTAACTTTATTTAATTAAACTTTAAACGAGTTATCTTTACCATTGATTCTAATCCGTTTTCATGGGCTTTGTGACAATTAATTTGATCATTCCAACCATTACTGAAGTTAAAGATGCCAACTGTTGCGTATTTAGAAAGGGATTATGAAGTGTAAACCATTCAACTAGTTTACTTACATCAGTATTATCTCTTTTTACTCTTGAATCCTTAGCATTAACGTGTTGTTCAGTACAGTTTAAAGAGAGAAATGGTAAAACTTCACCATCTCCTCGCAAATTGTATTTGTAGTGTACATAGCAAACGCCCATTTACATAAAACACTTTCTTGCGTACTTCAACCGCGAGATACTTCCTCTTCTGTCTTCATAGATTTCATTAGACTTTTTTCGTTAACCATATCTGTCCATGTACCAAAATTAAATTTCTCTGTTCGTTTCACGGTGAAGAATCCATTTTTAAAGATCTAAAAATTCTGTCCATCAATTGTATTTTACAAATCGATCAAATCTTGAAGATATAAATGTGCAGACTTCACATACAAAAAATGACCACTAGCATGAAAATACAGCAGCATTTTTCGTATAGCAAGAAGATGTTCTTTGAAAAGTCCCAGTCTTTCAGCGTGAATGAAGTCGAGTGCTATTGATACTCATAACTGTGCTGCAGGACATTGAGCTTTTAATTCATTCAGTTTATTCTGAAATGGATCAATAAATAAGTTTGAGTTACCAACACACCCTTCAACACCTTCATAGGAAACATTTCGACAATTGATTTGTTCAATTAACTCATTTAACACACAATCTTCAATCTTCATGTATTCGAAGATCATCATTGATAATACAAGCCGTAATAATGTATATTACCTCTGATAATTCTTGAATAAATGAGACCATTCAACATTTATCGACTGAATTTGTTGCATATATTTTACCTAGAGCTTCTTTGAGTCCACTTCCGTCCATTTTACATCCTATGGATCCAAGAAAGGACCTGAGCATATGTGAAATCCTCCTAATTTAACAACTATCTCACAAAATCCTGGGTTAGCATCTGATGCAGCAACTATTTCACGAGCTTTAGAGTAGAGAGTTTGATCAAAAGTAATTAAACACGCTTTTTAGCCATGTAACTTGGCAATATTTGAACAACAATGTAAAGTAGTATAAATTGTGTCAACGTTACAGGCAGGATGATCAATAAAAGGAAGAAACATAACCTGAGAAGTAGAAAAATCCTTATTAAATTTAGTGAGCTGTTCGAGAAAGCCATTCCACCAGGAGACGATGAAATATTCTACGAACAGATGAGGGTTATTAAAAAATATACTTGATTAATGAAAACTGTTAATAAATGTAATGTAATAATTAATAAAAAATGCCAAATGTTTGTAACTAACTATATTTTTAAGGTTTATAGACTTTATACGGCGTATTATATCATGTGACTAATGATTGACCTTGCGTTATGCTGTAGATAGCTAAGTGTTGCGCATTCAGCGCCCTCTATCTCAAAAATGGTTTGATGAATAAGAAAATGTTTCAATTAAAGTTATAGAAAACTTTATTCTCTACAGTATTTATAATAAATGTAAATAGCATTAAAGCCATAGGAAACGAGATATTTGCACACAAAAAAAGATTTTCTTGACCTTTGGGACCTTGAATATCTTAAGACGCGGACACAAGATTTTATGAGACTTTTGAAACAACATTTAAAGTGGCAAAATAAAGGTCTATACAAATTTTCAGCTTAGTATCTCTCATTCCGCAGTTGACCCTAATTTTTGACTAATATGACTGGACTAAAAAACCGAATAGTCAACTCTGAAATTACTTTTTTGGAAGATGAAGACTTAATGTTCTGTTAAGTCTTAATGAATTGATGTCCTGTCATCCACATAAATGGAAACTGTTTATAGACTCCTCAAAGGATTTAAAGTTATCCTGTTGGACAATAGAAGTTGGGATTCATTTAACATCTGTCCCGTTTGCATACACTAAGGAGAGACGTACTGGACAAAAAACGAAGCTTGGGGGTTATTCAGACCGAATACATTATACAGTGAATTTTTGAAGCTTACTTGGAGGGATTCGGGACCTTTTCTTCTCAACTACTATTAGTCGAAAGTGTTCCAGCATAGTTTTGTTATTTGGATAAAGAAGGGGGGGGGGGGCTGGAAGCTAAGGTATATCGAAAATAACTTAAAAAATAATGAAAAAAAAAACCAATGAAAAACTGATAATTTGTATGAATTTTTAATTTAAGGGGGGAATGCTCCCCCTCTTGTATGTTACAAATGTATATATTTCAGACCTCAATAGCTCCTCAGAAGACATTTATCGGTCAAGAAACGAGTTATTTTAATAACAAACCTATTTTTAATATTTTTTATTGGGGAAAAAAGAGATGAAATTACTTGAAATGTAACGTTGAATATTCACTACTGTGAGTTTTTTCTAAGTGAAGTAGAGATTTTATCTTGTATTAATAATATGACTTTTTATTTGAGTTTCAAACATTCATGGACTGGTTTTTTTCCGTTTTTAATGCCACAATTCATTTATTCCATTTCTGAAGGTGCGCTTAGGATTTTTGAATTTAGGTAGTATTTTGTATTATTTAGGTTTCTTCCTGATACAAGTTTCTATTTATATTTCAGAATAAAATATGTCATAGAGATCTGAAACTGGAAAATATTTTGCTGGATGAAAAAGGAAATGCTCAGGTAAGGAAAAATTGAAAAAAAGAAAAGAATTCCAGATAAAATTGAAATTAAAGTTTTTTTGTCATAAAAATTTTAATAGTTGAAATTTAAAAAAATATATTTAGCAAGTAGAATCGAGCATTAAATGATTTCAAAATAATTGCTGATGTATTCAGTATATTTCCATTAATTTAAAGAGTAATCAAAGTCAGAATATAATTTAATTATCAGAATATTGTATATAGCATCTAAAAAATATGATTACTAACTAGGTAGTTAACTGGCAAGAGAAAAGATGTATCTTCTCTGTTTTAGTCATTGGATGTAATCAATCTAATGTAGTAGAAACACTACTAATTAAACAATGTTATCATTCTATTACTTTTCCTTCATTTGTGTCATTCTCACTTTTCCAAATTATGTTTTATTATGCTAAATACATAATTTCTTTTTTAATTAATCACTCATATTTTTCCTCTATCGTATTCATAATAAAAACTTATGAATTCATATTTTTTTATGTAAAATTAAAATAATTTCATAAAATTGATATTATACGATTTTATCGATAACTACTAGTGAAAAAAATCATGATCGAGATAGTTTTTCTTTAACCCCTTAAGCGGTCAATTTTCCTCCCAAAATGTTCCAAAAATTTTTTTTTAATGTGTGTAACTAAACATATACTTTGCCCCCATAATGCGTGAATAGAAGAATTTTATTTTAACTTTCAATTTTAAAGTTTTTATGCCATTTTTATTTTATAATTGTGGAACATACAAAAACCCCTCAATGTTTGCTTTTTATAAATACACTCTGCATGCTATGAAGAATGTTTCAAAAATCTTAAGAGAATTTATCTCATATTTACAAAAAAATTTCATGTTCGTGCCTCTTTTTCAAACGGTTGAGGATTTTATACGTTTTTGCATATATATATGCCCACACAATTTAAAGCATGGTGTAATACTAAGTCATACATTGCAATGGGAACAGAGATAATATCGGCTTTTTTTATTATGTTTCCATTTTCATTTCTTCTCAAGCAACAAATTTCACATTGCCCTGTTCTTTATTGAATATTTTCAAGAATCTAAAAAAATAACTTCTATCAATTGAAAAGCTAAATAAATTCCATCATCCTACTTTCACTACAAAGAAGATCCTGGATGAGAAATACTTCAGTACCATAGACAAACTTCATCTCTTAAAAGCACTAGCACTAATAATCTTACGAAAAAATTAAAAACATGTGCAAATCAAAGATAAAAAGAAGAAAATATCAGTGCTCGTATAGCGCACGGGCAAACTGGTTGTGACCAACTTTGGGTAGCCCGTAAGTTGTTCTATCAAAATGTATATAATTGTAATGATAAAAATATATACAATTGCAATTACGATTTGGAAAAGACAGTTTTTGCTCTCTGAAGTAAGCAGTAACAATTTTCTAAATGAAAAATAGCGATATTAAAGTGAAAAAATTCATTAATTTTCTGATTTTTTACAATTGAAAGCAATTTAATGAAATAAAACCCCAATATTTTAGTCAATTTCAAAAGATTGCTGATGATTTCTGTCATCATTTTATTAAGTAGAAAAATACTAATTAATCCTATATTTCTAACGAAGTTGAGCAGGAGAGAGAGAGAGAGAGAGAATCTGTACCATAATTTACGAATTAGCTCTTGGGCCGTTTATCACAATCTATCTCTCTAAGTTACGGACGTTCTGCACCCATCCATCTGGATTTTGCATTGTTACAAACGCGTATATCGCATTCTAAAGTAGCTGTTCTTTTGACAAATAAATGTGAGTGGTAGTCTGATTGATAGAGATTCAAATACAATGTTTCACGAGAATTAGTATTTAATTTTTAGTTGTGTGAAATGACGTCAGTTTCAGGTATTTGAAAGCTAAAGGCTAGTGAGAAGTGACAAGAACAATCTTTTTTTATGCAGATACACTGCTGGCCACACAAAATGCAACACCACGAAGGACTAGAGATATCACAGCGAAATTTATCTGGCAGATAACATGTTGTACAAAGATCAAACGATTAAAATTACAGCCTCTTGTGACGAGTGGATGATGACAAAATCAGTAGTTAGTGTAGCCGCCATTACTGGCTATAACTTCTGCCCCACACCTCGGCAAAGAATCAAAGATGCCTTGAATGCATCCTTGGGGCACAGCAGTCCATGCGTTTTCCACAGTTGCAAAGTTGATTTGGTGAAGCAGCGGGTGGTGTGTCCCAGGCCAATCGTTGTGAATGCATGGACCACAGGCCAAGGAAGCAATTCAATTTGAGGGGTAAAAAGGATCTCTTGAATATAGCGTATGACATATGGTCGCACATTATCCTGTTCGAATATGGCGGATGGCAAGCGCTGAATGTATGGGAGGACCACGGGCTCCAACACCTCAACGATGCACAGTGGGCAGTTTTCCCGTTCTGGTGCAGGAATCCCCAAAAATAAAATTCCGCGAAAAACAACAACAACCCACAATTTATGATCCTCATAGGCTCCATAGCCATGTTGTAATCAATTTTTGTTTGCAAGCAATTGAAACCTCCAACAGTCGATGGCTTAGATTGGGTTTGTTGGGACTATGAGAAACACCTGTAAGTCTCATTTTCCAGTCGAAAGTACTATGGTTTCGTCTGAATAAGATTTTCCATGTTTTGGTGTTTTTCTTCAAAATGGGTAGATAATTTCTTTATTTTAACTCTCAAACTAGGTTCAAATTTGATCAAAAATTGTAAAAACGTAACATTTTGCACAGTACGTAATTCCCACAAAGGCATGTCGGTTTTTTGTGTTTAATGGACTAGAACTTTTGGGATTTACATGGATTGATCACTGTAACACTTATATCACATATAGTAGATATGGAACTTTAATTTAATACCAAATTTAGCTGACTCCAAATTTAGAGACTCGGAATCATGCAATAAATAGTTCTACTGCTAAAATACTTCCAAACCCTGCCTACCCACACAATCACGCACACTCTATGTTGCCCCCCCCTTCACTCCTTTCCTGTCCCTCCTCATCATACCTATTATCCTTTATTGCATATGTACAATATTAATGCTTGTAGATGTGTATTTTTTGTTTGATTGTATTTGTTTAATCTTTTAACATTTAATCTTTAACTTGCTACCCTATTTTTTGTAAATATTCTCCCATATGTCACATTATTGTTGTTTAATATCCTTAGATCCTCGTTCAAAAACTAGGTCCACTTAGCGGTCATTTATTCTTGATCAAACTCACACCTGACATAAATTTGTTGAGCCCCTAATAACCTTAATAGAAAATAGAAATAGTAGAAAATAGAAATAGTACCCAATTTACTTTAACCCAGGAGCAAGCACGCGGGGCACAGAATCATCCCAGGTTCACGAAATCGTTAATTCTGAGAAAACTGTTGATTTGTTACCATTGACCATGGCAGTATCCTCCTATAGGATAATCTTCACAGGAACTAAAATGTATTTGTAACATATTTCCTTCTTTTTTTGGGCGTGGCAAACGTTTTTTCACAGTTTTAAAGTACTTGTTTTGATTGTGTTTCCCGCGCGACCACTTAGTTCCAAGATATTTTTTATAAACATGCTACACATTTTCCCCGTGAACAACTTAGTAGTTTTTATTGCTGTTTGTACGACTCATTATGGTTTATAAATGTAAATGAGCAAAATAAAAAAAAAAGTGGTATCTGCCATCTCTATTGAAGGTAGTTGAAAAGGATCAAGCAAGGGAAGAACCTGCTGTGAAATTATGCATATTAATCATCCTAGCGAAAGTAAATATAAGAACACGGTGAACACATGAAACGTTTGAGTTGAAAGAAAAATTTTCAAATCCTATTTAAAGAACTCCATCAAGAAAAATATGAAGCCATATAAGTGTAGTACAAGACACACTTCTTTCTGTCAAAAAGACATAAGTAAGCAAAGGTTCAACATGCTAGTTCTCGATCATCAAAGGACAATAAAACTACAATAACTTGAACAACACATGATAATTTTGCCTGCAATTAAAATTCCCGTAATGTTAGCGAAAAGTGTTTGTGATTGGTGTCCTTTATTAGTTATGCACATTTGAAACTTTCTGGTTCAGTTTGGTAGAATTTTTTTTCAAATTTTCAAAGAAAAATTCAAAAATCTATAAAAGTTGGTAAGTATTCTTTCTTTTAATTAAATTATTCACAATTTTTATCGTGAACAGTAAAAATATCTATAAAAAAAGGATTGGGCTGACTCAGCCACTCCGTGTGACCATTAACGTTAGTACCAAGTACGCGCCTGCCCCCGGGTTAATTATAATGATTTTTGATCACTAGATATAATTATGAAGATTTGAAAGCCATAAAATAATTTCTGCGTTAGATCGCGAAAACTGCCCACAGTGCGATGTAGCACTGGCTGTTTAATGTACCAGCAATGCTAAAAGGGGAGCGGGGGTGAAATCCAATACCACCCCCAAACCATGATACCGGTGCAGGACCAGTGTAGCGATGCATAACGCAACAGTTCAGCAGCCTCTTATCACAGTGTCTCCTAACTTGAATCCGACCACCGCGATGTTGCAGGTAGAAGCGTGATGTGCCATTAAACACAATATAGTTCATTCCGTTGTCCATGTCCACCGTTCATCGCACCATTGGAGGAACTAACCCCTGTGGTTTTCAGTTAAGGGTAAACCACGCAATCGATGCCTTGCGGATATTCCACTCTGCTGCAAACATTGTCGAATGGTACAAGCGGACACCGAATGATGCGTAACAGACTGAATCTGTTGTGTTATGCTTCATGACGTGGCTGTGGGATCTGTCACGGCCATGCTCACAATCCACCTATCATCACGGGCAGTGGTACAACGAGGTGGGTGCGATCGGCCCCGTCGGTCCGTCGTTTCCTCCCGCATCCAGCAATGACAAATCCGCATCACAGTTGCTTGATTTCGTCTAACACGGTGACCGAATTCTCTGCAAGATATTCCGCAATCCCTGTAGGCTACTATTCTTCCTTGTTTGAATTCAGTGTATGTGCATATATATGTTTATATATGTATAATATATGCATGCATATTCATATACATATTAGTTTTCTACAAACATTTAAATTTATTATGGATTTTCATCAATAATTTAATATTGTTGAATAATTTTTTTATTTTTATTCCTTTATTTCATTGTCGGATACATCAGTAATTACTGTGGTTGACTGTAAGACCGAGACAATAGGCTTATGGTATGAGAAATAAGATACATATGTTTTCGAATGAAAATTAGAAAGATATCCAGAGAAAACTGCATCAATTGTTATTCCATGTCTTGTGGTGGGCTCATTTTGGTTATTATTAATTTTATTCATTTGTAGTTCTAACATAATTTATCTTGGAAAAAGTTTACCAAGAGTTGTCCAACTTCGGACGTGAAATTAACATTGAAATCTCCAGCTAAAATTAGTAGCAACCTATAATAGTTTTCTCCTAATTCTTCAGAACCTACTCAACCTTAAATCATAAGTCTTTATATAAAAACTTTATAATATTATTAACTGTATTGGGCGAAATGTAAGCAACTACCAGTATGATGTTTGTTCCATCGTCCAAAACACAGTGAGCAGCACATATATCACCAATTGATGACTGACCAATATTGATCTCACGAATATATCGTAATAAAATGTCCATGTTCGTAGTTACTATATTCGAGGGGCATCATTTGATTTCTGATAAATCGCCACTCCTGCTGATCTAACACTTTTACGCTTAAATTTCGTAATACACTTAAATATTGGGATACTAACATTTTCATCGTCATTTGACCAGGTTTCTGACAGAAACAATATATTGCTTGAATCAAATACGGGATTGCTCAAGTCCGACACGTGTTTTCTGAGACTTTGGCAATTGAAAGTAACCATGGGCAACTTTTTTCTGTCACTCATGAAAAGTAGAAAAAGCATCCGGCGGGTTTGCGAAGCGGTCACCCTTCTTCTTATTGACCGCATCGGCTTTGCTGCAGTTATGAACTGCAGTGCAGCGGGTGCTTAGTGCACTCCGCCACGATTGTTGTTAAGGTTAAATGAAAATAAACAAATATGAATGAATAAAAAATTAAAAAGTAAGTATTGTTGACAATGTGTTCAACGAAGATTTTCCTTTTCACAAGACTAATACCTTGATAATTACAGTAGATGGAGAAACCTTTTTTATTAATAGGATATAAAAGACACAAGGTTAATGTGAGGGCACGCACTCTCTCACTCACTCTCCAAGTCAAGCGTACGTCCGTTCACATCTCCGGATTACACTTTTCGTAACGCTCTCGTCAAGCATTCACCAGCTTACTCCCCAAGTCAAGCGTGCTTAAAGAAGTTTTTCTTCAAAATCGCTTCTTCCAAGACAACCTTTATAAAAAAGTGGAAGCGAAAAAAACCCAGTGCTAGAGGAAGATACGAACCGAGAAAACTATGCTTCGTAAGGGTTAAGGAATTTTATAATATTGTAATTTCTAGTTAAAGGAAGTGGTTCCGTGTAAAAGTATCGTCTTACATGATGAGCATCATTATATTACAATGAATTTTGTTGCAAACTTTAATTTTCGACATGTATTTCTTCAGAGTGTTACAAGTCAATTACAATCAACAAAACTATGTACTTTACATTGATACATGGAAGAATTTTTATGTAAATAAATATTTATCTTTATTGCATTACATGGTTAGTTGTTTAAAAAAATTCTTGGTAGCATACAAAGCAATATAATTTTGGATGTCTTTTTCTTTTGTTTTTGCTTAGTCATAAATGATTAGAATTGGAGACATTTTAAAGCGGAAATGTGAACGAGTGAGAGTTACATTAACGTTCACTCAAAAGCTACACGGGGACTTTATGTGGACCTCGTAATTTTTAACCTCGGTCCAGTGAGGAGGAAAAACCCTGAGTTAGCACCCGTTCCCCAAGCTACCACACTACTCCAACAGGACATATTTAAAGTGCATCAGCCCTCTCTACACAGAGGGTGAAGAAAAGTAAAAGCTTATTGCGTTATTGTGTAAAAACTTTTAATGAGAAGCATTATGATTCACAGAAAGCGTAATAGAAGAAATTACTTACACAGAGCGAATATTAGTATATATAATTTCCCATGGCGACGTGGAAGACTGCAATCCAATGACACTAGTTATTAACCCTTTGAGTTCACGCTGTAGCGTTTCTAAACAGATCTAGATCATAAACACTTCTGCGTGATTTCGATTTTGCTTTTCATTTGAAATGACAACATCTTTAAGAAACGAGGTTTTGGTGAGAGAACACTACACTATCCCCAATAGGGTTTTAAAAAAAAGGAACGGGAAGAAAATCCCATGAATAAATAATTTTAACACGAAGAAATTTTTAATGCAGCGTACGACTGTCGAATCAAATAAAGAAGTAATTTTTAAAAACGTACGCAAATTTTTTTAAAACATTTCCTTGAAAAAATACTTTCGAAATAAATTTTGAATTGGTGGAAAAAAAATGTTGGTTGAGAACATCACACAAAAAAACAACTCGAGGACGACTGAGTTTTAGTCTCTTGAAATGAGCTTCCAAAGAGTGACTTGAATTCCGCTTAATGCGGAATTTTTTCATCGTCCCCAATTCAGGATAAGATTAGCAATGGTAAATGACTTTTTATTCAAAAAAGTGTTGAGCGTTTACTGAAGATGGAAATGAAAAATCTAATGAGAAACTAGTATTATTTGGATCACTCGAATAATGAAAATGATATTAGAGTAAGCAATGCACTCAGTGAGAGCGAACATCTTCAAGAAGAATATATTTATTAGAATTAGATTATAGAATAAAGGAATTCCCTTAAGCATACCCTTATCCAGCCGATAGATTGAAATAAGATTTTGATTAAAAGAATTCCTTGGTGTATTATAGTGAAATAATTCATTATTTACACTTTTTCAAGTCACCGGTTCAAAGAAATGTATTAATTTTTCAATAAATGTGTGGATTAAACAAAAGATTTTATTTCACGTGCTAAAATTTTTAAAGATAAGTTATTGTTTCTTGAGGGTATACATAAAATAAAAAATTTATAAACGTGCTTACAGAGTCGGTTCATTTTTAATGCTGATAAACATTTATAGCATAAGAGATCACATTTTTAGTGCACTGTTCGAGATCTGGAAGATAATTCCCAGTGATTTTTAGTAAGTTTTGGTTGTACTGGTTTAATGTCAACTGTTTCGTCCAAAAGCATGCCCAGATATACACTGAAAGTCAATCTAGGGTGTGTAAGATAGTATTTTCTTTCTTTTTCAAAAACACGTCAGTAATTGTTTTTAAATACATTATCTACTAAAAAGTAATTGGATACCTGGGATAGAAAAGGAAAATGATATTTACTTCTCCTTAATAGTTGATGAAACTTCTAAGTGCGGCAATTACAGTGGCGATCTTTAGGGCCATACTTTCCAGCAATCGTTGTACGATGGCAATCGATATTTTCTTCCACTCGTCTTGAATATGGGGCAATGGGACACCATTTCAGTCAACAGTTTGGACTCTCGGCCTCTCGCTTTAGTAGCAGAACCCTATTATCATCCTGCAAAGCTATAGTGGACCTCGCAACATGACAACGGGTATTGTCATCCGGGAAGCAATAATGGCCCATATATAATGCGGAAAATACATCATCATTCAGAATGGTGCAGTAGGTCTCGGCGTATCAGATATTGAGATCATGGCTCCATGGCTATAGAAAGAGAAACACCTCCACAACATAGCGTCATCTCCTCCGAGCTTCAATGTTGATGCAACAGATTCTTGCATGAGATGTTATCTAGGCAGTCGTCACCTCTAGCTGTTGTCATCTGATCGGAAGAGAATGAAACTAAATTCGAGCCTTCTAAGAACTTTTTTCCACTGTTCTTAAGTTTGTACCACGTTGGCCCAGCCGCTCTATTGAACTTCAAGATCTAAGGTCTTGTGGGTGACCGTGGTGCCAGGGTTTCTTTTCAGGAAAATCTTAAGATTTCCATCCTTTTTGTATTCCCGGAAACGACAAGGGGCTTGGAATAATCTGAGGTAGCTAGTTTTGACTTTGAATTTCGCAACCACAGATATAAATTTTAGTTGACCACACTGTTGGTATTTGCAACAGTGTGGAATTCATTGGAAGGAGAGGCTCCCAGTAGTGCGGTAAGTGTGTAATATGGGAAACAGTTAGGCCCACGTAGGTTTGAGGATAATTTTTGCAGCTTGTCGTAGAAAAAAGTAAGCATAGAAAATTATTTCACCCTGATCGCACATTACTTCGTAAATGAAAATTACTTAGTTTTTAAAGGAACGTCATATAGTCTACTATAACACGTCCAGTCTGATAAAGTTCTAATATATTGATTTACTTGTCTTAGGATAACGCAAGAATAATACTTAAAACATTTATTTAAGTTGTTATTTAATTTTTTTCGAATAGTTGTTTTCATTATAAACTATTCAATTGAATTAGAAGTTTGAAGAATGGAATGAACCCCCTCAAATGCTTAAAGGAAGAAAATTTTAAAATAAATCTCGCAACTTTTATTTTTATTATTTTTGTTTACTGAACTTTTAAGTGATATTCTTACATTAATATTTAGTTATTTTTAAGAAACAAAAATATAGAAATTTCATAAATAAGAAATAAGTTAATCAAATAAAACAAGATTTAATATTTTTAACGTACGCGATCGTTACTCCAGCAGCAACAAACTGTTAAGTATTTATTAATATTTATTTCTTAGTAGCTACTTTAGAAAGATAATTGATTCAGGACTGATTAAAATATAATTGAAAATATATCCTTAAACATGAAACTGGATGAGGCTTTGAAACAATTCCTCGGATATCAGCTGAAACCGAAAGCATTTTCTGCAGCAGGGTTACTTATAACAAAGCTACAAACTAGGCTGAGTGATAAAGGAATATTTTACTCATGTTTTCTCAAATTACACTTTGAAAAGGAATAGCTTACATATTTTGCATTTTTGGTATTTTTAGCTTAATGTATAAATGAGTATGAATTTTAGAATTCGTACGTATTTATTTTATATGATTATTATTGAGAGCAATTAAAAATTGCTTGCTTTTAGATTTTTTGAAATTTTGATGCATTTTCGGAAATGATAAAAAAACCTGGGAAATCAGAAACCTTATGTGCCACCGAATTAACTAAGCAGATGGACTTCTTTATGGATGGAATTCACCAAAGCAACAATTCTGAACATCGCTGAGTGTCCGCGGTAGCCTAGTGGTCAAGGTAACGGATTCGTTGCCGGTGTATCATGACTTCAAACCTTGTACCGGTCGTGCAGAAAGGGCCGATGCACTTTAAATCTGCCGAGGTTCAAACGTCCTCCCGTTGGTGTGGAAGTTAGGAGAGGGCTGCAAGCTCAGGTGTCGTCCTCTTCACTTGACCATGGTTCAAAATTACGAGGTCCGTCGCGAGAAACGCTCGAATAGATGAACAGTGCAACGTTAATATTCACGCTCTCATTAACTGAACATCTTTGACACTCCGCACGGACGGGCATTCGGTAGCTGTGGTACTTCCAGATAGTTATGGACAACATTTTTCTGTTTTCATTTTCGTGGGTCTACCAGTTTGGGTCATCTTCCAACAGCCACTGCTTACCTTCCACTTGTGACTCACATAGATCACAGCTGAACTAGAGTACTTGAGCTTGCTGGCCATTGTTACATATGTTTCGACTATTTCTGTGATTACACCACTTTCGAAATCAGAGGACTCCAAACTGGCCACATGTGAATGATTTCAAAATTGTTTCGAGAGCGTAGAACCTGACGTTTTGTAAGGCAACTTCATTTTCATGGGTGTCTAATTAATCTTCGTAGATAGTGTAATCGCATCAACACTAAATATTGTGCACATTAAGCATCCTGTAGTTTAAATTTTCATTGGATTAATATTACTTAACTTTTATTGCGAATTTAACTTTGTTGATCATAATAGTTGAACTTTCTTTATCAATTATGCTACAGCCATTAACATAATACCCCATGTTGAGATCGAAATTAGCTTTTCAAAGTTAAAAATAATATTTAAAATCTACGAAATTAAAGAACAAGTATCTAACTTAGTGTTGCTTTTTATAAAACTAAATTTATACAAAGATTTAGATGTTTGTAAGATAACAGATAAGTTGGTTGAAATGAAAGCAAGAAACGTTATTATATTAATCGTTAATATTACCATTATTTGGATTCGAATAAACGCATTCGTACCTATTTTGCCTTCAAATTTTTTAAACTTTTTTATATGATTTTATGCAGAAGTCTTACTTGACATTTATTTCTAGAAATTTTAAGGATCCCATTGACTGAATGATACCCTAAATACATATGAGCTAAAATCAAAGAAAAAAGTTACGTCCCCTGAAGTTAAGTAAAAATATTTTTAGCGCGTTTTTCACGTAGTGGAACAAAAGCACTATTAGGACGCAAATTTCGTCTTCGTCTTCGACTTCGTTCCATATTTTGTCGTACCTTTTTCTCACCCAATAAGCAACCAATTGACCTCGATTTTCGGCATTTGGTCGCATTTGTGCCCTAGATGAGCCGAATCATATTTAAATTTTCCCATAGTTTTCCCTAATTTTCCTACAAATTTTCCTGAATTTCGCTAGTTTGCTTTTTTATACTGCTGATACAGATTTGTGTCATTATTTCTTTTCAGCTCAATAGTAGTACATTTAGAGAAGTGGTACAGTACTACTTTCTGTTAGTAAAAATTTCATAGTTGCATTATTGTAAAATACAACATGTGAAAAACGCGCTAAAATTACTTGCCCATGCCAGTGATTGATATCTTGTTTCATACACTTTGATCCGATATGATTATTACGTAAATTTCGGTGACAGATACTTTTTACAATTTATAACCTCTAGATATAATTACTGAAATAAAATATTTTCTTTTCATTTTATATAACTTTTTTTTGCTCTGTATCACGTATAATACATATAACTACCAATATTTCATTTTAAAATTCACAAATCACTGAAAAAAAATTAATGAATTTCCAAAAAATAATCCAAAAGTAAACAATTTCACTCAATATGGCCATTTTTGAATGAATCTAGTTGCAAGTATGAGTGTTGAGGTTTTTTTTTCTTTTTGCAATAGCTAAATAAACTCCGAAAGGAGTACCAGAGCCAATCCTTTAGGTCGTTACGTTAAATGAAGTGACAAGGGCGAACAAGAAGTAAAAAAAAAGGAGCTTTTGGTATTTGCAAACGCGGCAGTAAATGTTGGCGTCTAGGAGATTCAAATGATCTGGCAGAAAATTCATTTTGCAAAAAATCCATTCTGTATTCAGGTTGACGATTTCATACACTTCTTGCAATGAAATAAAAGATGTACATTCCCACACATTTATGAATAATGTGCTTATTCTAATTGATTTCTGAAACATAAGAGTCTGTTGACAAATTTCTTTTACAACATACGAGGACTGAATCTCGCTAAAATGCTTCTTTTGTTTTCTGAATGATGCACCATATCTTAAATCATTAAAAAAAAGAAAAAGCTAAGAACGATTTTTTTTTTTTGCTTTACTTTTTCTACATATTTAGAAATTTATTTTTGATAAGGAAAATAAAAATAGAAATGTGCTTTTAGTAAAATTACGGAGTCCTTCCTTCCTTCTAGAAAAAAAAATCCTTCTAAATTTTCCCTCGTATCCTTATCTTCTTAGAGAAGCCTGGTTTCTTATAACACGAATTTGAACTTAGTAACATCCCCCTCTTACAAGAAGAGGGTTTTTAAAAATTGTTAGAAAACATTGTTTTTGAAAGTCATAAGTGTCAATTCAGAATCCCTTTATGTTTAACTATTTTAAACGATTCTCATGCACTTTTAAATAGATTTAAAATGTATGTCTATATATATGTATTTGTGTATGTGTATGTATATACACAGACAGTGATTTGATTTGTGTTAATGCCGCACTTTGACACGACATCGTAATTATGAACTTGGATCAAATGTCGAGAACAACAACTGAGTGGAACCCTACCCCACTTGACAAACTTTCCCATCACACAAATGTGAGGACTTTCAGTCTCAACAGATTTAATATATAGTAGCCTTTTATACAAAGGGTCTTCAATGTCAGGGTAGGGGTTCATCCACCCCATAGACAACAGGTTTTTTTTATCATAAAGAATACGTTTTTGCGCTTTCGTCTATGTGTTTTTTAAAGTATATCCCTCTCGCTAAAGAAATCTGGGTACGGCAGATGTTCTAGTGTCTTATTTTTTGCCACACTTAACTCCAAATCCGCCCTACTAATGCAAGCATAGTTTTATTCTATTCTCAGCTGCACACTTTGATCTATCATTCGACCTTTCCGAAGGGAAGAAAAGCGAATGTACGATATACAAGTAGAATCAATACATCCTAATTATTTCTGTCATTAGTTCCACCATGGAAATAATGTTGCCTAACGAGCAGAGTGAGCACAACGAACAAAACAAACTGTAAAAAGAAAAAAAGAATGACTAGCTTAATGAGAGACCTGCTGATGTGGGGGTAACACGAAGGCTATGTCGTCATTTTGAATCATGGTCAAGTGATGAGGATGACGTCTGAGCTGCCACCCCTTCTCCGAACTTCCACACCATACCAGTACGAGTACTTTGAGCCTCGACATATTTAATGTACATCAACCCCCCGGCAGTGGTACTAGACTCGAAGGTATGACCACCAATGCTTAATGAGAGACATTTCTCATTACGAGTAGAAATAGAAGCCCTCCCTTCATTCTGCGAGTGTCGATTTTGATCACACCTTCTTCTAAACCAAACATATTATGGTTTAATACTCCTTAAAAAAATACTCTTAAAGCCATAAGAGAAACGTTTCATTTCTAAATGAAACGTAAGGAGATAGATGTAAATGAAATTAAAATTAATAGCACTGTTTAGATTATTGTTGCATATTCTTGATGATGTTGAAAAGGTGATGTATAAATTAAAAGGATTAGCGAGAACTTGATTTGGGCTAATTTGGATTTGCTAAGAAAGATTTTTCCACTCCTTATCAGTGCATATGTATGTTTAATTTTCTTTATAGATAAATATTTAAGGTGTTTTAGAAACCTAAAATTTTCAGAAAATGACAATTTGAGATTTTTTTTTTTTATTTTCAAATTGTGCAGATATTTATCTTTCAAAAAGGATACCTCATTTTAATTTCTATGATAATTAGAAGATTCAAAAAACCTAGTTTAAAATTATCACTGAAGCGGGGCCACGTACATTTAAAGGACGAAAATTGTAAGCATTACACTTCTTTTTTGTTTGACAGTTGAATGTGTGACGCAATTTGAATCATTTAACTTTATTGTAATCTGAGCCTTAGATTTTTTTTTATTTCCTAGCTGATGAGCAGATAAACTGTATCTGTAACGGTTTAATTTGGATTTGCTTACATTTGCAAAAGGTCTTTTAGCGGTCTTTTTAGGTGATTTGATGACTATCGTTTGGGGGGGGGGGTTGGCAACTTTTTCAAGCGGATCCGAATTGGTGAGATCGTTCCTCATTAACTTTTTTCTTCTTTTTTTTAAAGTTATTTGGTATAATTTTTCATCTGACTTTGGAGACTTTTTTTTCTTAATTTTAAATCATACACAAGTTGGTGTATTGATTCAAAGTGGAGTGTTGGAGTGAGATAGAGAAAATGGGTGATTTTTCTTGCCCAGGGAATGATATGGAGGTAGAGACTACCAGTACAGACTTAGCATTGAATAGATATAGAAGCAAATTAACTGATATGGAATTGTTGGCCAGGTTTGAGGAAAGTTTGAATTTAAATACTACCCCAAATATCACAATTTTCTTAAAATCGGAAAATAATTTTCAGTGTGGTAATCCACTTAAATTAAAGGAATTAATAATGAAAAATTTCACAATCAAGAAAAATATTCAAAGTATTAGCAAAACAAGAAATTCAGAAATTATAATCAAAACAAATAGCTGCGTGACCGCCAAAGAAGCTTTAAAAATTAAAGAAATTAATGGATGTAAAATATTTTCTAGATTATCCTTTATTGGCCTAAGTACAAGTTACATTTTGCAGGGAATAGACACGGAATACACAATAGATGACATAAAATCTGAACTTGAAAATAACAATCACGCCCCCAATTTTGGACATCCAACGGTTCACAAAAAAAACAGAATCAGGATAAAAACCGATCAAAACAATTAAAGTAACTCAAATAGGATGCACGATTCCTGAAAGAGTATCAATAGGATTTGAAATGTTTAAAACTAGCCTTTTTTTTTTTGAAAAACCTAAACAATGTACTAAATGTTGGAAATTTGGCCACATACATAAATTTTGTAGAAGCTCAATTAAATGCCGTGTATGCTCACTAAACCACTCTGAGAACGAGTGTACAGAAATAAATACAAAAAAATGTAGCTGTTGTGGAGAAATCATGAAGCTAACGATAAAAGCTGTAAAAAATATCAGGAGGAAGTCGAAATCTTAAAAATTAAAAATAAGCAACAAATCTCGAGAAACGAAGCAGTCGAAAAGTTCTATAAAGAAAAAAAAACCTCATTCTCGGGCATAACTTATAATAAACAAACTGAGAGAAAATAGAAACCCTTGAAAAAAAGTTTCAAGAATTAAAATTAAAATTGGAAGAAAATAACAACATTTTTTAAATGAAATTGAAACAAATTGTACAACGTTTTACGGCAGAACTAAACGCGATGATAAATCAAATAAATTTAAAATTTTCATCTTTGATGAACACAATGGAATCTTCGTTAAAAAAAATTGCATCCAATATAACAGTTTCACAAGATAACGACTTTCGAATTAATAGAAAAATAAATGAAAAAGCAAAAAGACTAAAAAACTTTTCAGAAAAGAGAGAAATTAATTTAGAAAGTATAGTAGAACAAAATAAAATTTAGATATAAATATACAAAATTTCTTGCATCCTAAAAAAAAAAAAAAATAATAAATAAATAAATAAAATAAAATATTAATCGGTTTTCTTTTTGAACATTTAAACTAATTCGTAGTATTGCACATTTTCCCCCTTTATATTATGAATATAATCCAATGGAATGCACGTGGAATTAAAAACAAAAAATCAGATATTCTATTCACTCCAATTTTTAAAAAAGCAAGCATTTTAATAATCCAAGAAACTTGGCTACACCCTAATGATAATTTCACAATTCCCAATAAGAATATATTCCGAATCGATCGAGAAAACAGAAGAGGAGGAGGATTAATGATAATTTTAATAACTTCATTCATAATTTGAATATAATAATAATTATTATTTGAATAAATTATAATAATTATATTAATTGTTTCATTAATTATGTATTTTATTTATTTATGAAATATTCTACATACACACACACACACACATATATATATATATATATATATATATATATATATATATATATATTACAAAAATATACAAAAATAGTTATAAACCTAAGATAACTATCGTCATAATAGGAAAGATTTAGCCACAGAAATACTATAAGCAAACTCCCAGCCTTAGGAACTAGGAATGCAGGTTTAAACAAAGTTTTCTGGCCAGCCAACCTTCACCTGAATTTGCCAGTATTCTGGGCCATAGGGAAAGCAATAAATTTCTAGAGAAGTTTAACTATATTATAGATAAAACCATAAGCTATTAATGTAATACTATAATGTTATAGCTTTTAATAATTACTAAAATATTTAAAATCAAAGCCAAACTAATAGACTTACCACGTGAATACATACTCGCTTCTTATGGACAATAACAGTAACGCATATAATTATTATGTATTGAGAAAGTAGCAATGTTACAATATATATATATATATATACTTTTAAAATTTCTATATTTTATTTTAAAATTTATATAAAATAAAAATACCATCCAGACATAAACGATTAATTTTTAATAAAATATATTATTACAAAATTACATAGCTAGAGGCGCCATCTATCTATAAACTGTATAACTGAAAAAACTTTTTTTATTTAACTGTTATATAACATTTTATAAATTTAATAGGGTAACTTAGTTCTATACAATGTTTAATAAAGTTATTAATATTTAAATATATATTAGATTTATCACTAACTAATACCTTGTTACGATAAATATAATTCAATATAATATTTCGATATATTGTGATGGATAAGTTAGAATTCCATGATGGAATTTTAAGAATGTTAAAATTAAAATCATCTCTTTTATCATAAATATTGCTATGTAATTTATAGTCCTTAATATATAATGATACATCCAAGTAATTAGTTGTAACAGGATTATTATTAATTTTAAGAAGCTTTAAATATTCCGGATAAAAATTGATATTGGGATTATAATTATTATTTTTGCCAAAAATAATTAGGTCATCTATGTATCTAAAAATGTAATAATCATTATTAATAATATAATTATTTTCGTAAAAGTGTAAATATAAATTAGCCAAACTATTGCTAGCAGGGCCACCCTGAGGCAAACCTTTGGTTTGTTTGTACAGAGAACCATTAAAATTAATGTAATTTTCTTTTAGGACAAAATTTATTAGAGTTCTAAATTTTTGTAAATTAATATTAAGGTTATAATTTCTGTAATTATCCAAAATTACCCTAATTACGTCATTGATATCAATAGAGTTAAAAAGATCTTCAAAGTCATAACTATGAACTGAATAAGTATTTTTATCCTTAAAAAAATCTATAATTTCTTTACTATTTTTTATTATAGCTTTATTACATTGCTTATTGATGAATTCTTGCAAAATATTGTGCAGCATTTTACCTGCATCAGTGATATAAGTTTTAAAACCATTTGTTACTGTTCTAAATTTAACAGGATTTTTATGAAATTTAGGTGTTAAAAATATATATGGAAACTTAATCTTATGAGTGGGAACATTCAATTTCTTGTATATAGCAGTGATTCGATTAGTAATTTCTTTTTCTGACAATTCCAATCTATTGAAAGATTTATTGTTTAAAAAATGTTCATTAATCATAGTATTATAAAAATACTTACAGATAATAGCATAATTACCAGGCACTTTATCTATGTAAACAATGATAAAATTCTTTTGTAAATCACAAATTTTCTGTTTTACATCTTTATAAGTGAGTACTGGTTTAGAACAATAGTTAAATTTCATCAGGTCTTTTAAAATATTGTACTTAAATTCATCAAATGCCCCCCTCTAAAGGCAAACCATATTTAACTGCAGATTTAGTAATGAAATTATTTATATCATTATATACTTATATATACGATACTTATATATATATATATATATATATATATATATGTTGTCGTGTCTCAGTCCTATCTTGGACTGAGCTCACACCGCCCGATGCGCCTCTAAGTGTCGGAGGAAACATATCATCACCAACAAAAGCCATAGCAACAAATATTTATTTAAGATAGACAAACACAATTAACAAGCACAAATTCAATTTATAAGTGGAAACCTCGGAGGGATTCTCTAATACTTAGATTAATCCTGATACTCAAATCTAACATTCAAATCTAATATTCCCATCTAAGTAATCTCAGCTAACAGAACGGACAAGGAGACGAACTCTTGCTAACCTCAGGTCGGTACTGAATCTAATTCCTTTGATTCCTTTAATGATTAATCTAGTACTTTACTTTTATAATATCAAATACTATCAAATGCGCGCTAAGCTCGTTGAAGTAATCCACCGACGATACTTACATGTAGTTTGGCAATTCCTTCTCCCTATACATTTACGAAATCTAGATTTTATATAGTCGAACTAATTAGCATATAACTATCTCGTGTTTTTCTCGAAGAGGAATGCTGGCCCCAAAGTTACCCAAGAGGATTAGTAATAAATTCTCGCGTATAGCCCCGTCACAATATATATATTCATTTTACAAAATTACTTTAAAAAATTATTCTCTTTGTGTGCATAATAAATAAGCTAGGATGAGTTTATCAAAATTTTACTATGATAGTGGTTATTTTTCAACCAAATAATGCGATGCTCTAACTTCTATAAAGCCCTCTATAGTAGCTGAAAAGTGCTTCGTTAATGTTCACTCACTCTATCTTCTATGCTTTCTTTTTTAACCTCGCAATGGGACACACGCTGATACGCCTTAAATCCCCCCCCCCCAATCTTTACTTGTTGCGAAGTTGAATGCGAAAACAATGTTTTTTGGGTTATTTTGAAATCGTTTTTATACAGTATTGTACGGGATATAATCATTCATCCTTGCTTTGTGAATACATTATTTCGTAATCAATTCTATTTTCAGATTGCCGATTTTGGATTATCCAATATATTTGATGACAGAAGAAGGATGAACACCTTTTGCGGAAGCCCATTATATGCCTCTCCGGAAATTGTGAAAGGAACACCTTATAAAGGACCTGAGGTAAAAACTTCTCTTAATCTTCCAAAAATTTAACTTCTCTTCGGATCAAGAGAATTATTTACTTTGTTTATCCCCTCTAAAACACGTTTGGAGCGGTGCTTTAATTTAGATGAGATTTTTATATCACTGCGTATTTGTCTTCTACAATCTGGAAATATGTGCAATCATGACAGTAAAATGGACTTCAAAATCCTCTTCATGTAGATATTGTGAAAGTGAAATAATAACACGGACCCTTTCTTGACCAGGATTCAAAATTAAATCACCAATTATCCTCATGGTGCTCTGGTAGAATATTCGTAAAGCCAAATTAAAAGGGATGGAGGTCAACTATTCCCATTTAGATTGTGTTGGGTTGAAGCGAGCGAACTATTTTTTCTGGCGTAAGGATATCTGTGTGATGCGCCCACGCGTTCTTTTTCCCGCTTAATCCAACGCACTTCTTCTACGGGGACCACACGATCTACACTCTGTGTGCTATGAACATTATTTATGCTGTGTGCAGAATTCTTAATCGTTTTATTTAATTGTCCATAATAAAGTGTGCTGACCAGAAGAGGTCTGAAGAATTATTTTTACAAAAAGAACAACAAATTGGTAGCAGAGCGTGGTTAGTTGGTAAACTGTGAATAGTCTTAGTGAACTGTGTGAACTTTTTGACAAAAATGGATAAGATAACTGTCCCCAATTTAAATGGGACGAACTATTTTATATGGGCTCTTAAGATGAAGGCTGCTTTGAGCCTGAAGAGATTGGATACTATGGTTACCAACGAAAAACCCGAAGACCTTAGCCGTAAGGAGGATTCCGATTGGGAACAAAGAAATGCTGACGCCGTCTCGTATATAAAGCTATCCCTTGCCGACGAACAGGCGTTACAGTTTGCGGAAGAGGACAACGCCAAAGTGCTGTGGGAAAAAATTAGAGGGACTTTCATCGGACTTACGGAGGACCGCAAAATCGACGCGGGCAATGAACTCAAAAACCTGATCATGAACAAAGGAGAAAACGCGGTGGATTACATTGCAAGAGCGAGGGGCATCTCGACTAAGTGTCACTCCCTCGGCTTAGAAGTCTCACAGAGGGAATTGGTGTATTATACAGTTCGAGGACTGACAGAAAAATTCACACGCCTCAGGGAAATTTTGAAGACACAACGAGAGAAATCTTTAGATGAAATCCTCCAAATTCTAAGAGAAGAAGAAGCCTCCGTCATCTTACCATCTAAAAATCGCATGGAAGGAATAAATGCTGGAGCATTTTATTCTAGAAAGAAAAATGAAAGACAAACGAGGCTTTGCTATATATGCCGAAGGCAAAATCACATTGCAAAGGATTGTTTTTACAAAAATAAAAACATGCCAAACAGAACGACCCAAAGAAATAATCCATCAAGAAATCCAGGTACTTCTTCAAATTCAGTTTTCACAGCTTCAAACCGCGAAGAAAACGTCTGTGATAACACTTGGATCCTGGACAGTGGAGCATCCTGTCCTATGGCCAAAGACCCTGCATGGTTTCAGCAAATAAGTCCAGAAATCATGGATATTTATTTGGCAGATAAAGATTCCAAAATTGTAAGTCAAGGAACAGGTAACGTTTCAGCTAAAAACTGTGAGTACAAAGCATTGTAATTCTATTAATTTGACAATTACTAATGTCAGTTATGTTCCTCAATTAAGATGTAATTTACTGTCTGTAACATGTTTAATGGATAAAGGTTGTAAGATTAAATCAGATAATAATTGTGTATTGATATATGATAAAAATAATAAGTTAACAAAAGCATTTAAAAATAATGGTAGATTAGAAATAAAATTAGAACCTGTGTATAATTCTGAGTGTTATTTTTCTGACCAATCTACTAATAATTATGAAATTTGGCATAACAGGTTATGTCATTTAAATTGTAAATATATGCTTAAAATGAAAGATTATATTGATATTGATAATGTAAATAATTTCAGATGTGAAACTTGTGATATAAGTAAGGTAACCAGAAAAACTCATCGTAGTATTGAAATAAATCAGAGTTCACAAATTCTTGAGTTGCTCCATGCCGACCTGTGTGGTCCAATTAATATCGAATCATATGGTGGTGCAAAATATTTTATGGTAATTGTAGATGATTTTTCTGGCATGTACTTTACTTATTTCTTAAAAAATAAAAATGAAGTGTTTGATATATTTTCTCAATTTAAAGCTAAATATGAAAATTTAACTGATAAAAGGATTAAAAAGATGAGAACTGATAATGGGTTAGAATTTGTAAATGAGCAACTAGATACTTTCCTTGCTAATTCAGGAATATTTCATGAAAAAACTATTCCATACAACAGTGAAAGTAATGGTAAAGCAGAAAGAGCGAACCGTGTTCTTTTAGAAAGAGCTAGATCTTTACTATATGAAAGTAAGCTTCCTTTAAAATTTTGGGCCGAAGCTATTAATTGTAGTACTCAGGTATCTAATATAACACCACGAAAAGGGAAAGAAAAAATTCCATTAGAAATTTGGACAGGTAATAAACCGAAATTAAATTATCTCAAAAAATTTGGCTGTGTGGCCTATTTTCACGTTCCGAAAGTTTTGAGAAATAAATTTCAAGTTCCAGGAAGACGGGGAATTATGCTAGGATATTCTAGAGAAAGGAGGGGATATCGAATTTATGATATTAAAAATCAAAAAGTAATTGAAGAGAGATCAGTTAAATTCAATGAATCTTTAAAGGGTAGTAGTTATTTAGGTGAAACTAAAAATGAAACATGGGATATTGACTCGTTTTTTGAAATCTCTCCCGAAATAAACGGAATTAATCAAAATTCAGAAAATAGAGTATTGTCTAATTTTGAAATAAATAATGAGCCTGTGGCAATTGAGAATGATAACTCAATTCCCCTTCAGACTACATCATCGCATCAGACAGGCAGAATCCAACTCCCAGTACTTGAGTTGAATGATGTACAAAATCAAATCCCTGTTAGAAGATCGGAAAGACTAAAATCTAAGCAGATGTCAGTTCATTTAACGGATAATGTACCGAACTCTTATTTTGAGGTGAAAAATAGTGCTAATTGGGAAAATTGGAAATTAGCAATGGAGAATGAATTAGATTCGTTAGATAAACATAAAGTATGGGAAGTAGTACAAAAACCTGCAAAATCAAAATTGATAAAAACTAAGTGGGTGTATAGTTTAAAACAAAATGATGCTGGGAAAATTTTTAAATACAAAGCAAGGCTTGTAGCAGCTGGTTTTAATCAAATTAAAAATATAGATTATTCAGAGTCGTATTCACCAGTTGTAAATATTGAATCTTTTCGATTGTTAATTGCACTTGTAGCTAAATTAAAATTGAATGTTAATTTCTTTGATGTAAAAACTGCTTACTTATATAGTGATTTAGAAGAGACTGTGTATGTGTTACCTCCACCTGGTTATGAGAAATTAATTGGAGATGACAAAGTTTGTAAATTGAAAAAGAGTATTTATGGTTTGCCACAGTCAGGTAGAAACTGGTATATGAAATTAAGGTGTGAATTAGAAAAATTTGGTTTAAAACAATTAGCTTCTGATAATTGTGTATTTATTAAAACTGATAATCAAATTGTTCTTATATTATGTATGTATGTAGATGATTTAGCTATTTTTTGTAACAATGATAAAATGTATGAAGATATTGTAAATAAGATTAAAAATGTATTTGAAGTGGTTGAAAACCAAACTGATAAGTTTTTAGGTATGGAAATTGAAAAACATGAAAATGGTATTTATTTATCTCAATGTGAATATATTAATTCATTATTGATTAAATATAATTTAGAAAATTGTAAAAGTGTTAAGACTCCAATTGTGAAAGGGGAAGATAAAAGTTTTTCTTCAACAAATGAATTTATTGACATTACTATGTATCAGGAATTAATTGGTGAACTTTTGTAATTAGCTAATAGAACTCGCCCTGATATTTCATTTGTAACATCTTATTTATCACAATTTAATCATAAACCAGAGAAAAGACATTATAATTTGGCTAAAAGAGTATTAAGATATTTGATGGGTACAAAAGAGAAAAAATTGTTTTATGAAAAAGAATTTGGTATTTTAAGTGCTAGTTCAGATGCAAGCTGGGGAAATGCAGAAAATGGAAAATCATTTTCAGGTGGTGTAATCTTACTTGGTAATTCATTAATTTTATGGAAATGTCGTAAACAGAAAAGTGTTAGTCTATCAACATGTGAAGCAGAGTTATTTTCTATTTCTGAAATTTGTAAAGATGTAATTTGGACTGTAAATTTGTTAACTGAATTAAAATGTAAACAATTTATAAATAATGCTGTAACTTTAAATTCAGATAGTCAAGCAGCAATTCAGTGGATTAAGGGTACCCGTTCTTCAAATAAATCAAGGCATATGAATTTACGTTTTCATTTTGTGAAAGATTTAATTGAAGATACTGCAATAAAATTGGAATACATTCAAACTGATGTTTTAATTGCAGATTTTCTTACTAAAGCCATGAATGTACAAAAGTTACAATATTCAATGGAAAAAATTTCATTACTCTCATGATTTTTATGTCACTGTATTTGTTATATTTTATGTGTATTATGTATATGTGTTTATGATATTGTAATTGTGTTTGAAAAAAAAATGTATCACTCGCAGGAGGGGTGTGTTGGGTTGAAGCGAGCGAACTATTTTTTCTGGCGTAAGGATATCTGTGTGATGCGCCCACGCGTTCTTTTTCCCGCTTAATCCAACGCACTTCTTCTAAGGGGACCACACGATCTACACGCTGTGTGCTATGAACATTATTTATGCTGTGTGCAGAATTCTTAATCGTTTTATTTAATTGTCCATAATAAAGTGTGCTGACCAGAAGAGGTCTGAAGAATTATTTTTACAAAAAGAACAACAGATTCAATGAATTCTGCTCGTTGAAACGACCACTGAAAAGACAGGACTTATATAAATCTTACTGAACAAAAGGTTTGGAGGCATTGTGGAAGGTGAGCGAGCTCGCGCGTAACCCAACATTCATGGCAAAGTCTTTCTCAATTGTGTGGAGCACTTCATAGATTTATTGAATACACATCACATCGATATCAAAGCCATATGACTCGTTTCTAACCAATTCCTAACCCACTGACAGTCAACTAACACTGACGTGTTCGTAGTATATTTTAAAAGACAAAATTCAAGAACTACTGTCTTACTAAACAGTATTCCACTATGCTCTCAAACAATTTGCCGAGAAAAAATTTTTCTTTGAAGTTTATTCACACGCGTACTTGTTGTTGTTGTTACTAATGGCACCTGATCAACATGTGCCAGATCGAGGCCCCCGAAATTCATCATGGCAAAGAGTTAGATTGTAGGGCTGTTGTTAGCCGTAGCCTTGAGCAACATGCAGGTGACAGTACATTTTGGCTCGTTTCCACCCCAATTTTGAGAGAAAACACCCTGAGGGTTTCAGGCGCCTCTCATCTATCTTCCTCGTCCATCAACCTCACGAGCGGACATGAGGCTCGTCAAATGATCACATATTATTAACCAAGTTGTTTCAAATTTGTAAAATTCATGTTTACATTCAATTTACAGTATTCTATTCAATATTCAAAGTGTGGATAATATCATTTAAGTTTAATAAATACACCTGGAACGGTGACAAAAATAATCAAGAGGAAACGCTTCCAAAGAATGCTGAAAATGCAGTTCTATTTGAAGTATTTAACAATCCAATTGTCATGCAAAACCATTCTATCTAGATTTTTCTGATGAATTTACTGATTTTGCTTGAAAAATCTCCTGGTGCAAAATTCAGCAATCTGGAGGATTTAAAACATTTCTTGAATATGACATTACATTAAATATCATTTGGATTCGTTCTTTATTTATATTTGATTATAGTTATCTAAAATATGAGCAAAATGAATTCAACAGGGAGGGAAATCTTTTCATGCAGAAAAGTCATCTAGGTTATTTGTCATTTAAAAAGGCATTCAAAATATGAAAGTTAATGTAAATAAGTTAGCCATAAAGCAAAATGTGGGAAAATACATAATAATAGCAAAGACATTTAAGTGTAGATTTTTTAGATGTGGATATATATATGTAATAATACCTATTAAATTAATCTTTATAACATTTTAATTATCTATGGTCCATTCCTTCAGGGGGGGGACTCACGTTTAAATAATAAACTAGCTACCCTCCTAACGGGAATCCTTTGAACTACATCTATCTACCCACCCATATCATGTGATTTCCCGCTTAGTAAAAATACCGATGTTTCTGGAATTCCAGCCTTCTTGTTCTTTGTCTGCCTTCAATATGTGTATCCGGCTGCAGCTTGGTTTGTGTCCGCTTCTTGTTATGTTGGAACGCTATATGTTAAATGCTCAATAAACCGGATTAACTAAACACAAGACGACCTCATCAATATAATTTTAATACGTAACATGTACCATCAAAGTCACAATGATGATCTAGGTAAGGCACTCGCTACGCTTTTAAAAATATATCTGAGAATGCATGATATATTTATCAAAAACTATTTTAAAAATGTTTATGCACCCTTTAAAAACTAAAATCACTTATCTATATATATAAAGGAGAAAAGCGACTCACTCACTGACTGACTGACTGATTGACTGATTGACTGACTGACTGACTGATTGACTGACTGACTGACTAATCACGATATCTCTGGAACTATTCAACCTACATACTTGGAATTCGGTAGACATGTTCCTTTCATAGAGTAGACATCAACTAAGAGCGGATTTTCCGAAATACGAAACGCAAGTGGCGTTGCGGGACTTAAGGGGCGATATAAATAATTGTTTATGTTTAAACTACTCAATGTAATATTTTGAAATTGGGTTAGCAGATTCCTTTCATACAGTAGAGATCCGCTACAAAATGAGTTTGGTGAAAATCGTCAACCAAGTGGCGTTGCAGGGGCTTAGGGGGCGTTATAGATAAATATTTTCATTTTTAAACTATTTGACGCACTGTCTTTAAATTTGATAAATAGATTCCTTTCGTAGAATAATGATCAGTTATAAAACGGGTTTTGTGAAAACAGACTTCTAAGTGGCGTTGCGGGGGATTAAGAGGCGTAATAGATAAATATATCCGTTTTTAAACTACTTCACCTACCTGCTTGAAAATTGGTAGGTAAGTTTCTTTCATGGAGTAAATATCCGCTACAAAATGGGTTTTTAAAAAATTGACCCCAAGGGGTGTTGCGGGGGTGGGGGGTTTAAGGGGCGTTATAAATTCCGATTTTTTAACTATTAGACGTACAGTCTTGAAACTTAGTAAGCAGATTCCTCTCATAGGGTAGAGATACGCTACAAGATGGGTTTCGTGAAAATTGCCCCCAAGTGGCGTTCCGGGACTTAAGGGTCGTTATAGATAATTATTTCCATTTTTAAACTATTAGACGCACAGTCTTTATATTTGAAAAAAAGATTTCTTTCATAGAGTAGAGATCAGCTATAAGAAGGTTTTGGGAAAACAGACCTCTAAGTGGCGTTGCGGGGGATTAAGTGGCGTAATAGATAATTTTTTTCATTTTTAAACTAATTGACCTACCTGTTTGAAAATTGGTAGGAATGTTTCTTTCATGGAGTACATATCCGTTACAAAACGGGTTAGGGGAAAATTGACCCCAAGGGGTGTTGCGGAGGGTTAAGGGCAGATATAAGTAATTATTTCTATTTTTAAACTATTAGACGCACAGTCTTGAAATTTGGTGAGCAGATTCCTCTCATAGGATAGAGATACACTAGAAAATGTGTTTTGTGAAAATAGACCCCTAAGTGGCGTTGCGGGGGTTCAAGGGGCGTTATTGATAATTTTTTTTGCATTTTTAATTTATTGGACGCACAAATTTTGCTAAGCAGATTCCTTTCATAGAGTGCAATTCCCCTACAAAATGGGTTTTGTGAAAACAGACACCGAAGTGGCGTTGCGGGGGCTCAAGTGGCGTTATAGATAATTATCCCCATTTTTAAACTATTAGACGTACAGTCTTGAAATTTGATAAGCAGATTCCTTTCGTAGAGAACCGCTACAAAATGGGTTTTGCGAATATCAACTACCAAGTTTAATTTTGAGAGATTAAGAAGCGTAATCGATAAATATTTCCATTTTAAAACTATTTGATCATCCTGCTTGAAAATTGGTAAGCATGTTCCTTTCCTGGAATATAATTCCTCTAACAAAGAGTAAAACGAAAATTGACCCCTAAGGATGGTTGCGAGGGGTCAAGAGGAGTTACAGAAAAATATTCCTGTTTTTAATTGTTAGACCCATATACTTGAAATTTTTTAAGCATGTTTCTTTTGTTGAATAGGGATGCACTATAAGAATGTATTTTAAGTAAATAAAGTTCTGCGGAGGGGTGCAGGGGTTACTGGGACGTATTGACACAAAAAAATCCTTTTTTCGAGCTACAAGGACTATAATAATGAAATTTGGTTTGCATTTTTCTTTTGTTGAATTGAAATCAGCTAAGAGAGGTTATTTTGGAAAACGGCTCTCAACACACACGGGATTACGGGGATATTGATAGTAAAACTTTTGTTTTTTTCTGTTTGATTTAGACTTGAAATTTGGCTTGCATGTTCAATTTACGGAGTAGAGATCCACCGCGAAAATCGGTTTTGCGGGAATCCACTTGGTTTTTGGGTTACGAAAGAGCAAACATCATTCTATACTTCAATTTTAGAGATTTTTAGAAAATACAAATTAGATGAGTTCTGCCCTTTTTATTTATCAAGAGGTGACAGTTACAGGTCTAAATATATTTTTCAATACAATCGAATTCTTAATGCTAGGACTTAGATATCAATAATTTATACATAAGCAGTAAAAATTTATAAAACATCATGAAATACCCAGCGAAGCGGGCGGGTAACAGCTAGTATTATATAAATTACTCGCTGACCCGGCCACGCGTTGCTGTGGCTTTGTTTTAATACGATAGTTCAATATTATCCTAAGCTATTCAATGCAATCAAATTAATCTTCGTTTATAATTTTGGAGGGTTGAAGTAAAGTATAAAACAACAAAATATTTTAATTTTGTATTTCATTCATCTCCAATTTGAGTGTAGTACAATGCATGAATTACTGACGAAGTCGTTAAGTAACATATGAAGATTTAATTTTAAAAATTTGGTGAATACATTGATTCTTTGCAATTAAATTGGTTTAAAAGGCGTTGGATCAACTGGCAGCAACCCTGTGTCAGGAATTTTATTTCTTCACAATACCAACATTTTTTCTGATTACGTAACAGGATTATAGAGGCAATAATTATCTAGATAATTATACAGCCTATACGGAAAGACACTCTCAATCAGTTAATTTTTGCCCTAAAGAAAATTACAGAAACCGTCTGGTTATTTCATCCATTATGTATTGGGATGAAGTTCTACTTACCGTTTCAGATATTCAGTAGTTGATTAGGAAATATTTGCTCAGATTGATCATCTTGTAAATGTACTTGCGTGTTTATGGTCAGTCGAAGTGTTTCCACATTTCGCCATAAAAACGATTATTTTAAACAGGCGTTAATCTCGTGAGCAAAAGTAGAGCGTTTAATGGTTGTTAATGTCTGTCGGAAATCACCAGACAGTAATACAACAGCAACACCGAATTCTCTCGTTCACATTTAAATCTTGCGAAGCTCTATGTAATGCTTTTAGTGAATGTTTATGGGCCATGGTACACTTATCCCTGGTCATGATTGAATTCATTTGCAGTACTGTAGCCAATCCACTCGTTTTTTAATGGTACACATTGCATCTTGTATTTTATGAATGTCCAATGGCAACTGATGCGGAATGTGCAGTTTTTCCACCATCTAACACAGTGTCAACAATGCCCGAAGATGCAATTTCCTTTTGCAATCATATTTTCGCACGACTGCACCTGAAAGTTTAGTTGCTACAGGGAATGAAAATCCGGAGGTGGAACTCGAACACAAAGCCATTTGACTTCATTCCAGCAATATCCAGAAAATTTACGGAAGCTTTTGAAATCCGTATCCAGATTCTCGTTCCCACCCCGAGAAGCACTCGGTGCCCACTTTCGACGCCCTTGCTCCTGTAAGTTCATTTACTGAAGGGGAACATTACTGTCGGCTGGCATTATCCGGAAAAGTTACGGGAGTTCTTAAAATCCGATTTCAGATTATTTATGTTTCACATCCAGAAAAACACCAGGAAAGCATTTCTCTCTCCTTACGAATTTTAAAGCAATCCTTTTCCACAGTTCGTGCAAAATACTTTCGTCTGCCATTATTTGACGTATATATGAGATTATATATATCTTGAATTGGATCAAGAATATTCGGATCGGCGTTCCGAAATACAATCAAGACCCACCTTTTGCGTCTCTACGTTGGCAAGTTAGGCTGGTACTGCTGTCCGAGAATATTCCGATCCCCCGGCATTATCTGGCAAAAATACAGGAATTTCTATATTTCGATTTCAGACTCGCTTAAACCATCTCAAATTACACCGGGAATACACGTTTCCCGCGCCAAGACTTTAACGGTGAACTCCTGCAGTGGTTTGCGTAAAAGACGGCCATCCTGAATTATCCGACAAAGTTACTGTTATTTCTCAGGTTATCCTTTTTGAAATGCGCCAGGGACCAAGTTTTCACGATCTAAGGGTTTTAAGGCAAGCCCTTGCTACGGTGTGTCTAAAATATGGTCGACTGGCATTATCCGGCAAAGTTATCGAAATTCCTAAAATTCAATTTCGTATTCTCATTTCACACTCCGGAATGCACACGAAGTTGACTTTTGATGCTCCAGCAGGAGAAAGTTATGTCGCTAGAGAGAATGAAAATCCGAACGCGGGACTCGAATCATATGCCTTTTCTCCTAATTCAGACAATATCCGGCAAGTTTAGTGGAATTTCTGAAATATGATTTTATTATCATTTCCCGCCCCTAGATGCAACTGGAGATTACTTTTGTGCCCCTTAGCCGGCAAGTTCAGTCCCTGGAAAGGGCATTAGGGTCGTCCGGCATTATCTGGAAAAGTTACAGGAATTTCTAAAATTCAATTTCAAACTCTCGTTCACCATCCCGAATTACAACAAAAACGCACTTTTCCTGCACCAAGACATTAAGGGCCATTACATCCTGCCATGGCTTGCGTATTAAATGATCGTCCTGAATTATCCGGTAAAGTTACAATTATTTCTCAGATTGGATATCAGATTCGGATTATCCATTTTGAAGTATGCCAGGGTCCAAGTTTTCACGATTCACGGCTTTTAATGTAAGCCCCTGTTATGGTGTGTCTGAAAAACGGTCCACCGGGTTTATCCGGCAAAGTTACAGTTATTTTTGAAAAATGACATGAAAATCGATAGATACACCAGGCACTTAATGTTCGTGCATTTTGGTTTGCAATATCTGCTTCCACAGACACATGAGCATTGCCCCATTTTGTGATTATTCCCTTACTGGAATCTGGCAACGTTTTTTCCAGATTCTTCATATTTCTTCCAATAAAAAAACTATCGCATAATTAATAGAAATAAAAACTGTCCTACGTTTTAAGTTGGACGAAATGACACACAGTATGCCAAATTATATTATTATCGTTTGAGTAGTTTTGGAGTCCATCGCGGACATACACTGTGACACGTAATTTTTATATATAAAGTAAATGATTAGGAACATTTTGAATTGTCCATATTTGTTTTTCATTATCAAGTCTAGAGCATTTGACATTGAGAGATTTGAACCAAATTTACAAAAATTCTGGTGCTTGTTATGTCAAACTGTGCATTTTTTGTCACAAAATAGCTTAACAATCGACAGAGAAAATTTTCAGATATTTTGGGAAATTCATAGAATTTTATTAATGAATTCGAGAGGTCTGTAATTATGTTGTATATTGAATAATACTTAATTTCTACAACATATTAAATAACATCTTGAATCGACGCTCTCGCGCAATTCTAATATTCAATACCTTTTACTATGATAGGTATATTCCAATAAGAACATAAGAATCAAGGAATTTTAAATTTCACAATTTTGATGTAATAAAAGTATTATATATAGCAGAGGGTTCCAAACTATTGGGCCACTATCGCGTAGAACCCTATTTAAGCCTCACGGGCCTCCAATTTTTCGCTTACGCGGACTCCTTTCAGGTCGTCAAAGACCCTTGGCGGTCAATATAGACCACTTCGGGAATCACTGATTTATAGGAATGATTTTATTTAAGGTATCCGAGCACGTTCGGAGTACTTGTTTAAAAAATAACATATTTAAACATTATAAATGGTTTTTTTAGGGACAAATACTAATAAACACTAATATTTAGCTAACAATGTTTTTAAAAAATTATCTAAGTTTCCAAAAATATTACCCTGTAATTTTTGTGAAAACTTCGAAGCAATTAGAGAAAAAAGTAATAAATTTATATCAATTACTAAAACAAAGTAGATGCATCTATCTAAGAAACATACTAAAATTTTAATGTTTCATTAAAATTTGAAAAATTTAGAGCTGATTGTGTAAACACTATAAGAAATGTGACATTCTTTATGAGACCATTATTTAAATAACAGGCCATATAATTCAAAAACTATTCCTACTATAAGTGATATAATTCTTCATGGTGAACTAACGCAGGCAAAGTTTGGCAGAGAAATTTTATGTCGAGGAGGCATAGTAAGAAAGCAGTTTCTCTAAACATATATTTTATTCTTTAAATAAGCCAAGTGAATCTGCTCGCCACTGGAGCAATTAAAACAATAAGTTAAAAAAATATAATCATAAAAAAAATAATATAACCAGACTTTGGTTAACTGATTCGAACCACTCCTTCAATTTTCTAACTTCTAATAAAATCGAAACATCTTAAAAAAAATACTAAGCAACAAACCAGTTGCACATATCTAATATGCCTTCAGTCGAAGAGCCCAATCATTTCGTCTGAAACCGACGATCATCGCTTGACCAACCTCGGTCTCCTTAAATACACGTGCTAAGTTAGTTTAACCTACATTGCAGCTGTTGCCAACTATAAAACTCTAAACTCACAAAAAGGTCGGGTTCGAATCAGTTTATCCACCCGAGTCATGGCGCGTAGTGGTTGGAAAAACTCAAGGACACTACAAAAAATTCGGATCCCAAAATAAAATTTTTTTTTTCAAATGTCTAACAATAAGAAATATTTTTGCACATCTCAAGTAAATAATATAAATATTAGTTTCAAAAAAAGTTTTATAGAAGTACATTTACAACATGTTGAGTTATCAGACTCAACATGATATATTTCGAACAATTTAAATACCACTTATGGTAGATCAAAGACCTACTTCCGGTTTTTCTAATTTTATAAAATTGATTGTAACTTGGCCTCTAGGTAACGTAGAAACAAATCAAAGTATGTTTTGTAAACCAAAAGATTTCGCTATTCAATAAAATAAAAAAGAAAAACATCTGTTTTGACCGAATTTGGTCATTTTCAAAGCGTTCGGATATAACTTAACATGCTTACGAACATAGTTTAGTGTTCTTACAAATTTGAAATTAACGGAATTGGGCTTCAAGAATAATGATTAAATAAATGTCGTCAATAATTTTAAAAAATTAAATTTTTTTGTCAAGATCCCGCAGGAATTTGGCTTTTTTCGACATCGATCAAAAACTAACAAAATGCCATTTTTCTCATGAATATTCTAAAAATTTTAGCTAGAGGCGCCATCTATCGATAAGCTGTACAACTAATAACATACTTTTATTCAACTGTTAGGTAACTTTTTATAAATTTAGGAGGGTATCCGTCTTCCATACAATGTTTAATAAAGTTATAAAGATTTAAATATATATTAAATTTATCACTAACTAATATGTTATTATGATAAATATAATTGAAAATAATATTTCTATATATAGATATAGATAGGTTGGAATTCCAGTAAGGCATTTTAAGAATGTTAAAATTAAAATCATCTTTTATCCTAAATATTGCTATGTATTTTATAATCCTTAATACACAAAGATACATCCAAGTAATTAGTTTTAACTGGATTACTATTAATTTTAATTAGCTTTAAATAATTAGGATAAAAAGTCATATTGGGGGCAAAATTATTAATTTTACCAAAAATAATTAGGTCATCTATGTATCTAAATATGTAATAATCATTATTAATAATATAATTATTTTTCTAAAAGAGTAAATATATCTGTATTATATAGTGCGCAGTATATAATACAGATATATATATATTATGCGCAGTATAATTTAGATAGTAAATATACCTATCTAAATTATACTGTGCAATGCTTATAATACTGTGTCGTGCCCCTGTCCTATCTTGGACTCAGTTCACATTGCCCGGCGCGTCTCTAAGTGTGGAAGGAAATATATCATCACCAACGAAAGCCATAATTATAAATATTTATTAACAACACACAAATAACAACTACAAGTTCAAATTACAAGTAGAAACCCTGGAGTGATTATCTAATACCTAGATTAATCCTGATACTCAAATCTAACATTCAATTCTAACCTTTAAATCTAATATTCCCTACTAAGTAATCTCAGCTATCAGAATTGACAAAGGAGACGAACCCTTACTAACGTCAGGTCGGTACTAAATCTAATCTCTTTGACTCCTTCAATGATTAATAATATCAAATACTATCCAATACGCGCTAAGCTCGCTGAAGAGATCCGTAGTCGATACTTACATTTAATTTGGCAATTCCTTCTCCTCCTCTTTCTTACTAAATCTAGACTTTATATAGTCGAACTCATTAGCATATCACTATCTCATGTTTTTCCCGAGGAGGCTGTAAAATAGAATAATTGCTGGCCCCAAAGTTACCCAAGAGGATTAATGGAAGATTGACGCGGATAGACCCGTCACAGCCCCCCTCAAGAAAAAGACGGGATTTATAAAAGGGTCTCAATGGCCCGATATAAATTTTGTTGAAAATTTTAAGTCTTAACTTATCTAGACATCTTACATTTTAGTTTAGTAATAACTTTTATAGAACAATACGATAAAGAAACACTCAAAAACTACTAGCTCAAAGTTTAATCACTCCCAGCTTTTAACTTTTACATTCATTATATAAGGTGTACCCCATTTGGGCGAGGACCAAGGAAAAACCTCCCACTGGAGGGAAAAACCCGGCCGTACACAACCCGTAATCTTAGATATTGTAAAGACACCTCTTGGGTTGCATAATTTTTATCTTCAACATCAAATTTGCAAAACATCAGGGTCAACCACCCTGAAATGAGAACTGGATCAGTGGACGTACAAAAAATTTTTTGAACACTTTATACACACAACATTGAATCCACACATACTTAAATTGTCAAATACTTTACAAATTTTATCTGGTTTCTAAGAATAAAACTCCCATTCTAATCGCGTAGCGCTGTTAGTGTTATGGTTAAATTCCTTTCTCTACGCCGCGAGTCCCAAAAACCAGATATATACTAATATACACTTCAACATGTTTATATATACACAATTATGTACAATTTTCAAAATATTCAATATAAACGAACAATACAATGAATTCTCGCACATTTAGCCAAGCCTTTAAGGTAAACAAATGTAAACATACCATATGCTTTCCACAATTTAGAATATATTTAAATATACAAAAGGTCATTTCACTCAACGTAGTGAGACTTTTGCATTAGACAACATTATTAACAAAACGAGACTTGCTTCTTGCAAAAATTCAACCGACTGCCTGTCAGTAAAAATATAAATGAAACAATACAACCTGGCTAATATCTTGCTCCTTTTCTTTCTTTAATGTCTCCTATCTGCACCTCCAATGACGTGAACCTTCTGCTGGGTTGACTCCCTCTTTGCTCCTGGCAGTCTGGTCTATAGTCTCAGCGACTCCTCAAGTTGTAGTTGTGACCTCGTCCTTTTTGATCTCTTCTAGATGGGGTGAATCTTTCATGGCCTGCCAATGATCCTATTGGTGATCTTGATCTGGCTTTTTCCCATAGCTTTCTCCCCCGTCTTTGAAACTCCTGAAGTTGGACCTTTTCTGTTGGCGATCTCTTTCTGGAACTTGGCTACTGCAGCGATCGTCGACTTTGTATTTATTCTTTATTTGCACATTCGACGAGATGGAGGACGGGAGCCTTCGCTTGTAAAACTGTCTCTGTATATGTGCTTTTTTTCTCCTTGGCTCCTCTGTAGGGATTCGGTTCTCCTCTTGCCTCTTCTGGAGTGCTGAGTTTTCACAATTTTTTTTTTGCCTCTCCTGTGATATCGAGTCAGTTAAAGTCCTTTTGCACCGACTCTTAGTCAGCTCGTGTCTTCTCCTTTTTGTCTCTCTAAGATTACTTTTATTTCCTACTCTACCATTTTCCTGTTTTCCACCAAACTCATTATTCTTAGAACTTTGTGACCTATCTAACCCATATCTACCATCCTCAAAACTACTCGACTGATACTCGGATCCTCCACTAATTGAAGAATCTACCTCCACTAAGAGCCTTCCTCACTTTTTCTCTGATGGTAAATTCGAACCTGATCTATATTGACTGTAGTTCTTCTACCTGCCTTCCAAATTACAACATTATTGTTTTTAACACTCAAACTCTAAAAGGACCCTCAAACTTATGGCAAAACTTAGCAACCACCTCTTTACCGGCTGAACTAATAGGGTGAGTTTTGACCAACACTAAATCATCCACCTTAATGTTAATTTCGCGTCTCCTTTTATTGTAATATTTCACCTACTTTTCTTGCTTTTTCATTGTATTCTGCCTAGCTTCCTCAAACACCTTTTCAATATTTCTAACCACAAATTCTGTACCATCTGTGACCATCACAAGTTTTTGAAATGGGGTAATAATTTTCCTGCCCAAAAATAATTCTGCTGGGGGTCTTTCCCGTAGTTTTATGGACTGCCGTTCTTAATGCGTATGCGAATTCATTTAGAAACCTATCCCAGGATTCATGATTATAATTTACAAAAGAAGCAATCATTTGTAGCAAATCGCGATTAACACGTTCCGTTCGATTTGATTAAGGTCGATACACTACTGTTTTGGCATGCTTTATATCTAATCTCTCGCTTAAATGTTCAAAAACTTCGGATACAAATTGGGGGCCGTTATCGCTGATCAATTTAACTGGAGCTCAATATCGCGAAATATAATTTTCGAACAGGGCATTGGCGATGATTTCTGCGGACGCCTTTCTGAGGGGTATTATTTCCAACCACTTCGTAAAATGTGATCCGTTATTACACAAATATATCGATATTTTTGGGGTTTCGATGCTGGGTAGGGGCCTAATAAATCTAATGAAACTATTTCGTTCGGATAATTAGTTACATTCGGTATTAAATGACCGGCCGGTAACGCGTTCTTATAGTTAAATTTTTGACACGTCTCTCCTGTCAAAACATAATCGTGTATCTCCTTACGCATGTATGGAAAATAACATGCATCCTTCACGCGTAAATATGTTTTCCGTATTCCAAGATGTCCAGCCATAGGCTTATCATGAAAAATTCGTGCATTATCGAACCTCGCATCGATTTTGGAATATATACTCTCATTTCTCCGAGAGAGGATGCGTACTTCGCATAAAATAACAACCCTTCAATAAGTTTAAAATCCTGGGACCAGTTCCCACAGACCCCCGCATTTACTGAACTGTCATCGGGGTTTTCTAAATACCGGTAAATATGACCGAGCTCGGGATCCTGCTTTCATTCAGCTATCAATTGCTCCCTTGACGAAAGTACCAAATCTCTAATTACTGCACAAGTTATATTGCTATCCTCAAAATTTTCCACAGGGTTCCGCGACAACAAATCTGCCACAACATTTTGAAAACCTGGTCTATGCTCCCATTCAACATTAAATTCGGCTAGCTTGAGTGACCATCGTCATACGACTTGATAAATTTTTACCATTAGTGAGTTTCGTTAATACTGCATGGTCTGTAATTACTTTTACATTTAACGATCCAAAGTAGATGCGAAACTTGTTTAAAGCCCAAATCACCGCTAAACATTCACGCTCGGTTACTGTGTAATTGCGCTCCGCCTTATTAAGTGTGTGGGATGCATATGCTATGGGTCTCTGACTTTGAGTAAGCACTGCTCCAATCCCAATAGAACTCGCATCTGTAAAAAGCTCAAATTGTACATTAAAATCCGGTAAATTTAGCACAGGTGCTTCCGTAATTGCACGTTTTATCGATTCAAAAGCAGCTTGCGCCTCTTCCGACTAATTAAATTTCCTACCCTTCTTTTTTAAATCATACAGTGGCTCGCAGAGATCTGCGTACCCCTTAACAAATTTTTGATACCATTGGGCCATTCCGAGAAATTTTGATATTTCTCTCAAATTTTTTGGTGCTTTCATTTTGAGTATTGCCTTAACTTTAGATTCATCCGTGGCTATCCCATCTTTACTAATCACGAGGCCTAAGTATTTTAGTTTCTCAGTTTCTTATCTTTGTTCAACGTCAACCCCGCTTCTTGTAATAACCTAAATACTTCCCTTAAATGTTCTAAGTGATGTGTAAATGATGGAGACGCGATAATAAAGTCATCCATATAGACTAAGACACACTTCCCTAACAGTGGTTTCAAAATAATATCGATGCCCTTCTGAAAATTTTGCGCTGCCCCCGATAGGCCGAATGGCATGCGCTTAAATGCATAAGTGCCGTTTTCGTCACAAAAACCGTTTTGGCTACATCCCTGGGGTGTACTGCTAATTGAAAATAGCCAGAGCGCAGATCCAAGGTACTCATTATTTTCGTGTGAGGAATATTGTTGATTAAATCCTCTATGAGTGGCAAAGTATATCTCGGGTACTTAGTTACCGCATGAAGTTTGCGATAATCCACCGCAAATCTGTAAGCCTTGGGATTGTCCTGGGGTAATCCGTTCTTCTTACTACACAAAACTACAGGAGATGCGTACGCCGATTGAATTTCTACGATGCTGCCTTTTCTCGTAACATCTTATGTATATGATAGTCAATGATACCTTGTTTAACCCTGTCGTAACCTCTCGCTACCCATAAGATTATCAACTCCCCTTAGGGTATTACCTGAATCCGAACGTGTTGAATGGTTAATGAAATCAGTAGTCATTTTAACAAATCAATCTTATTTATTGATTTTTCTTAATTAAAGAGATTACACAAATACTATTCAATTTTAAGAACAATAAAACACAGTGGAGAATGAGAAGGGTTCAATAATCGTGAACGACGGAATCCGATCTGAATCCACGAAAGGATCGACGCGTACAATCACAGCTACACACTTATACTTAATTGTAATCTATAAAACTAACCTGATTTCTTATGCTATGGCAGGTTCGTCTAGTTGGTTCTTTAAGATCTTGATTGGGTCAACTTGAAGTAGGATTCCTTTAAGAGGCGACTTATTTCTCAGCTATTCTCGCAGTTCTTTTATGATCTAATTTTATCTACGACGACGCGTTGGATTCTATTCACAACATCTACGTTTACATTTGAAAACACTTTCTCATTTCATTTCATTCTCATTTCTAACTCGCTAAACCTGAACTTATATAAAATATCTCATTTGCATAAATCACGCTTTGGCTCCCGGTGGAGATTGGTTGAAATAAATAAAACATTAAAGAATATGAGGAAGTTAGTGAAACGCGTAAGAACCCGTCACAACCCTATCATATCTATATGGTCTGGAGACAACTGGAAGGTTATCCCCCGTATCGATTTCATGATATAATGCATGAGTAAGATCAGGTTTGTCTGAGAAAAGACATTTAAAACTATTAAATAAGGATTTTAAATCCATTTGTTGACTTTGATTTAGTTGTGAACTCGAAAGATCAATTTCTACATTCTCCTCAACAACTTTTAATTCTTCGATTTGCGAATCCAGAATCGCTAAAGACTTTTCCTCGAAATTCATAGTAATCTTTGCGTTTCTTATAAAATCGACGCCTAAAATGCATGGATATTCGAGATCTGCCAGTATGTGAAAATCCCATTTTTTTGTGAATTCTCTGATTCGAATTTCTAATTCTATTGTTCCTACATTGTTGCAACAGGCGCCCTGAGCCGTTATAACTTTTGCATTTGATTTTTTTATTGGCTTATAAGAAAAATATGCCCTATACGTTTCTTCAGAGATAAACGACTTCTCGGCTCCAGTATCCCATAATGCCTTAGTGAAGATGTCGTTCACTAAAATTGGCACATACGGGAGTTCTACAGGGGACATCCGTAAAGCAGAAACCCTTATAGGAGGTTTCTCATCAACATGCGATCGATCTTGATTTCGAACCCTTAAAAAGTTTAAATTTTTATGACTATCCCTATTCCATCGATTATTCGACACCCGTTCAAAATTATCACTCGGACCCCTATTTCTATATTGATCTCTTCTATCACGACTTTCGAATCCGCGATCATTCCTATCAATACGGTTCCTGTTCTCGAACTCTTGATTACCATAGTTCCCCTGAGGTCTCGTCCCATAGGAAGTTCTATAACCCTGCCTCCTATCATTTTGACGTTCGACTACCCCAGTATCTCTCCAATTTCTATTAGTACGCCCCTCGTTAGACCTCCTACTCACATCACAAACTCGTCTTTCTCTATTATTATTGCTCGAACCCGGATTGTCTCTCCTCAAATATCTGTCCACATACTTGGATATCATCTGAAGCAACTGTAATTGAGTAGTTGGATTTCTAATCTCAATATATTCCATTAATTGCGGTTCCAAACGGGCAACAATATGCTCGATCAAACTCTCTTCCGACATATTTAATCCCAAATTTTTATGTATTTTGAGAATCTCGTATATAAAGTCCGACGGAGTCTGACCGTGACCCTGATACGACGAATAGAACTTGACTTGCAATTCAGTCTTATTCCTAACCGCTGGGAAATTTGCCGTCAAAGCCACTTTCAATTGCGCGAAATCCGTAGCAGTCCCTTTCACTATCGAAGATCCGAAGATTTCGTACCAGTCCAAGGCCCTTCCTCGGAGACGCCCTTTAAGATAATAACATGCCAAATTATTAGGTATCTCGTAAAACTTAACATTACTGTCAATATATTCTAAAAATTCCTCTATATTTTCCACACCAGAAAAAAAAAATATCAGGCAGGAGCCTAAAATTGGATCAGACTCCCATCTCGGGGTTAAGGGAGAAATGTCCGGAGGACAAACTCGTTGGGTGCCATTGTCGTGCCCCTGTCCTATCTTGGACTGGGTTCACACACCCGGCGCGTCTCTAAGTGTGGAAGGAAACATATCATCACCAACGAAAGTCATAATTACAAATATTTATTAACGACACACAAATAATAACTACAAGTTCAAATTACAAGTAGAAACCCTGGAGTGATTATCTAATCCCTATATTAATCCTGATACTCAAATCTAACATTCAATTCTAACCTTTAAATCTAATATTCCCTACTAAGTAATCTCAGCTATCAGAATTGACAAAGGAGACGAACCCTTACTAACGTCAGGTCGGTACTAAATCTAATCTCCTTGACTCCTTCAATGATTAATAATATCAAATACTATCCAATACGCGCTAAGCTCGCTGAAGAGATCCGTAGTCGATACTTACATTTAATTTGGCAATTCCTTCTCCTCCTCTTTCTTACTAAATCTAGACTTTATATAGTCGAACTCATTAGCATATCACTATCTCGTGTTTTTCCCGAGAAGGCTGTGAAATAGAATAATTGCTGGTCCCAAAGTTACCCAAGAGGATTAATGGAAGATTGACGTTGATAGATCCGTCACAATTGTAGCATCCAAACTTTTATATTTGACTATTTTTTAATTTTTTATGTGTATCCTTTTTAAAATCTATTGTCTGTTTACCTTGCAATTTCCATTTTTTTCTGTTTTGATTAATGTTTATTCATCTCTCTTGTAGAGAAATTTTGACTATATATATATATATATATATATGCAAACAGATGTATGAATCACGACATTTTATGATCTGAAAATGTTTTCTGGGTTGAAATCCAACCTTTCACATTGACAGCTTTAATTTCTGTATGAGTAATTTTAGTGGTTCTTTACCACATGATTTCAACACACACATGTTGTGACAAATAAATAAATATCTTGCAAATAATGTCTCTTTAAATCTATTTGAAACATTCCGAATTGCCAGAACAGCCATGTAAAAATCATTTATACCTTTCATAACATAAGAAACTGAAGCATAGATTTTTTAAAGAAATATATTTTTAAAAATGTTCTGGAATTCAAGATTATAAATGAGTGAATTGAAAATTTTTCTTTAAAAAAATTTAATGATAGTCTAAGGAGACTTGACTTATTTCAGATTCAAATAGTGTACATACAATATTTTTTTTAAAAAATCAATTTAATTTATTGTTTCTTATTTCTATTACTTTTAGGTCGATTGTTGGAGCTTAGGAGTTCTCTTATATACTTTAATTTATGGAACTATGCCATTCGATGGAAGAAATTTCAAAGAACTGGTATCACAAATTTCGGAAGGAAGATTTGAAGAGCCAATCATTAGATCAAGTGAGTTTTATATTTTGCATCAGAGAGCAAATTTTTAAATAATATTAATGAAAAGGTAAAATCTTATATTAGTGACTTATGATAAAGTTAAAATTTATGAAAATAAGAAATGCTTCCTTGAATAGCTCTGCGCTGTTTTTAATTTTAAATTAATCGACCTCTATTCCTGTGAATTTCAAAATGATCGTTTCGTCTGGTTTGGTAGAAATGTATCAAAAAATTGATGGGGCGTTGTTTATTTTTCGCGCTTTTCTTATTGAGATAAAAATTGGCCAAAATAATTTTTATATAAATCCAGCTTCTCTTCTGAAACATTATGTGATTGACTGTTGCTCTTAAAAGCAACACGAGGGTTCACACTTTCGAAGATGCCCTCGATAGTCAAACAGTGGAAAATACGCGAGCTCTCGTCTAATCACAATGGCTTCTTTTGAAATCTCCTGAAGGAGCAATTAAGTTTCAGACATCTCTCCATATATCAAAATGAAGCAATGTCTAAACACAGACGTGCTCTTGCCGAGAATCAACGTTACAGATTGCTGTTTTGTCAGGTACACAATGCTTCCTCTTTTTGTCAAGAGAAAAGTGCAATTTTTACTTGATTTTTATTTCCCCATTCATTAGCAGTCCTCTTACTCATCCTCATTTCAACCTCGCTTACCTAAAAAAAAAATATCTCTTACACTCGGATTTTCTCTTTGTGTGGAAGCTTAAATGAAAGATACATTTTATTCATTAAATAAGTAATTTATAAATGAAAGTCCCCTCCCCCCCCATTTTGTCTATCCTTTAGTTAACAATTTATTCTCGTGTAATTTATGTGGTCACAGGTTCGTGGTCGGTGGGTCACGAGTTCGAGCCCTAGTGCCACTGAAGACCCACCGTATAGAGAGGATGATGCATGTTAAATCTGTCGAGGATCCGACTGGCTTGTTGCGGAAGTTCAGAGAGGGGAGGGAGGTGCCAGTTTAAGTGTCGTCCTCATCACTTGAACATGATTCAAAATTACGAGGTCTGCCAACAGTAGTTCTTGTGTTATTTTGTAGCTCGACGTTGATAACCCCTCACTCGTGTATTATTTTTTTTCTAATGCAGTGTTTATTGAATGCGAGCAATAATGTTTTGTGAAAATTGCTTTTATTATTAATTTTAACGAAGGAATCATAAGCTGAACTATGTAACGTAATAAACACTAGAAAGAATCGGTAATCCCTATCAATTCATTCCTTTGCAAATATTATTTCGTCTATATTAGAATTAGCCGGCTGAGTGGTGTAGTTGGTTTGGAGCAGGCCTTTTACGCTTAAGTTCGTATGTTCAACCTCGGTCCAAGTTGGTGGATTTTCATGATGCAGAAATTCGACAGCGCCCATGTCGTAAGATTATACGGCGTGTTAAAGATCCCTAGAGTGTCTGTTTGGCTTGGGTGCTCTCCGCAAAATTAAATTCCTAATTTGATTTCGCATCGACAGCTCCCAGGTGCCTCTCTCTGGGTAGGAAACTGGGCGTCAAAATTACTTGCGGCAATTGGCATACCACCTATATGGTGCCTCACTAAAAAGTAATAACAGCTCCCTCTGAATGTAAAAGATCTGCAATTGTAAAATACCGCGGTTCGGAGCCCCATTTGAAAAATATATACCGGGTGTCAATAATTAAACGACCCTACTTCAAAATTGGGTACAGACGAAACTATTGTTCAGAAAGTTGTAAAATTCTGTGTACGACATATAGAAGGGATGAGAATTTGTTTGAGCGAATAAGAAAATTAGTTCGAAATTTTGCCACTAGAGGGCGTTTTTAATGGAGATCATATTTAGCATACATTAATACTTAGCATACATTTATAACAGTTACAAATTTTGTTACAACAATAAATGCTCAACATGATGACCATCATTTTCAGCTACTATTTGAAATCGTAAGATAGCATGTTCCACCGTTGACCACAGTGTGTTCTGGGAAATGTTAAGAACATATCGTGAAATACGATCTTTGAGATCAGGTAAAGTTATTGGTTGATTACAACTTACCAGCTGTTTTAAATTTCCCCAAAGCCAAAAATCGCATGGATTGAGGTCAGGCGATTGGAGAGGCCACAGATGACGAAATTGGCGGCTGATCACACGTTCTTCTGTGAAGTGATGTTTGAGAACGTCCTTAACACAACGTGTAATGTGTGGAGGAGCTCCATCTTGCATAAAAATTATGCGTGAAAGGCACTGACGTGCTTGCAGATCCGGAATAATTTTATTCCGTAATAACGATGCATATCGCTGTCCAGTGATAGAATATGTTACTGGACCTCCAGCACCTAATTCCTCGAAAATATACGGGCCAAGAATAAAAGACGCGGAAAACCCACACCCCACCGTTACTTTTGATGAGTGTAGCGGAACTTGTAAGGTGGAATGCGGATTGTCTGTTTCCCAAATTCGGCAGTTGTGAGTATTCACCGAACCGTCCAAATGAAAGTGTGCTTCGTCTGTCCAGAGGATATTCCAAGGCCATTCTGGATCAACTTCCAAACGAGTAAGAAACTGCAGTGATAACAGATGTCGAGTCTCGAAATCATGTGGAAGCAATTCTTGCACAAGTTGAAGCTTATATGGATAGTAACGGAGGATGTTTCGCATGATCTTCTGGACAGCTGAACGAGGCATATCCAATGCTTCTGCCACACGGTGAACACTTGTACTAACCTGCACGTTGGATGCTTTGTCCTCTTCCACCTGAAGTGCAACTTTCTCTATTGCTTCGGCAGAAACAGGTTTTCTTCCTCTTCCAGAATGAACATTTAACAATCCTGTTTCTTCAAATTTAGTTACCATTAATCGAAGATTTTTAGCAGTCAATGGACCTTTTTGCATCCCCTTTAAAGACCGAAATTTCCGCAGAGCAACTATTGCGGAATTATCGTTTTGATAGAATAACTTTACTAACAACGCTCGATCTGTTAAAGGTAATGACATTCTGATTAGCAATACCGAGCACACTGAAAATAAACTAATCTCCCGTGAAAGTTTATTGCTTTTATAACAGTTGCTGTGTGACGTCGAAAAAATGTGCATATTTTCGTCTACCTTCGTGTAAATCCTTTGAAACTTAGTCATCAAAGTTTAATTAAAGTTTGCCGTTCATTTTAGAGATTGTGTTTTTTAATGATTATCAGTTATTGTGTTACCGTGTCCTGTGGATAAAAAAGTGATAAAATACAAATAGAAAACTGGTAATAAATGTGGCTTACATTCAAAAGCGCCCTCTAGTGGCGAAATTTTGAGCTATTTTTTTTATTCGCTCAAACAAATTCCCATTCCTTGTTTATGTCGTACACAGAATTTTACAACTTTCTGAACAATAGTTTCGTATGTAGACAATTTTGAAGTAGGGTCGTTTAATTATGGCCACCCGGTATATTAGAATCATGGGGACACGTACCTTATCGTTGATTCCTAACGGAGAGAACGACACATTTTTAGACCGATATATTCTTTTTTTTTAAATACTAAGTCGAAAAACGACTAATTAAAAACCTGTTATCTGTGAAAGCATTAACATTTTTTAAATTGATAGAAAAAAAATTATGACAAATGCATCCGAGAATATAGAATCGATTAAACCTGGCAAATAAGGCTTTTTTATAGATTGAGGAGGTTTTTAAAATCTAAATTTCTTTCAAGAAACACAAAATTTTTCAATTTACAATACTCTGACTATGCCGCTTCTGAAATATGCCTCTGAAACTTAGACAATAACAAAACTGGAAGAAAATCGAACGACATCTTATGAGAGAAAAAACTTTGAAGTATACTTGGAGGTGTAAGTGAAAACAATAGCTGGAGAAGAAGTTACAATTTTGAATTATATAGAATTTATAAGCAACCTGCTTCATTAATTACTTAAAAATAAATAAAATGAATTGGATGGCCCATATAATTCGAATGCCATATGGTACTGTTGTCAAAAAGATACTGCAGTTCAAAGTCATTGGGATTCCAAAGCGCGAAAGACCAAGGCTGAGATGGACAGACATAGTGGAATCAGACTTTGAGATTATAAACGAGAAAACTTGGCGAACTAAAGTAAACAAGACGTCACTATAGAACAGGGGTGGGCAGACTTTTTTCCAGGGTACGGGCTACTTCTAATTTTTTCAAGGTGTTGCGGTCCATCTAGTGGCGTAGGTGTAGTGAGCTAAAAGAAAGTATAGAATACAGTTGAACCTCCATTTTACGAACCTCTATTTTATGAATTGCTCTACTTCACGAACTTTTTCGCGGAACCAGGAACATTTTACGATTTACTTCGTAAAATAGCCTCCAAATAGCGAAGTGCATTTTCTATTCAACGAAATTTTCTCTTATCATTTGATTTTTTTACTCCATATTTTTTAAAATACCTTATTTACTCGAATCTAAACCACATTTTTTCCCCAATGTTGATGCTACTGAAAATCGGGCGTGGCTTAGAATCGAAGGGGAGAAAATGTGTTGAATGTGTATTTAGAGCAATTATATATATACTGTAATGACTTCTCAATCAGCTTATAAAAACAATTTATTACAAGGAAAGATTAACTAGAATATTTTTACACTCTTTCCGAGATTGGGACCACAGTCTTACAGTAAAGATCAGTTCCTCTCGAACATCCAATTTTTAATGAAAATCACGTTAGGTTGACGCTTTTTTATCAAAAATAAGGGCCAAAATACTTCGGCTTCGCTGGTCAACTATAATCGTGGGTACGAATGCAGTGCGTCTCTCGCTGTCTATAGCTAGAGAGGCCTCCGAACAGTTCTCTCTCTGTATCGGTAATAGCAGCCAAATTCCTTCGCTGGTCAACTATTATCGTAGATGCAGACGCCGTGTTTTTCTCGCTAAATCACTTGAGAGGCCTCTAAACGGTTCTCTCCGGTTCTCGGTTCAAAATCTCACGGCGTGCCGTTTAAAGCCCAGGTTGCTCCTGGTTTCTCTTTTCGGCTCTCCTTTGTCCCTTGTTCGTCGGCTCCTCAAACGTGGGAAAATATCCGACCCATAATGTCGGTGTCCGCCTCCAGACACGCCGTCGCCAAGGGTGCGTGAGAAACGGAAATTTCACACATGCCGGGGAATATGTCCACTCCCGGATTCTAAGGAATAGTCGTGGGAACAGAGGTCAGAAATCTTTACCACCCATTTAGACCATCCCCCCCAGCAATTAGGGAAAAGAAAGCGGCTACATCACAATACAGATTCATGCATGCATTTAAAAGTTTTAATACTGATAAAATAACTAATTATATTCCCTTCTTTTAGTTTTCCTTTTAAATTTATTTTAATTTCGTAAAATTGGATATCGGTAAATTACATTTTAGACTATTTTTCAATTTTCACAAAACCTTGTAGAGAATTGGGGGGGGGGTGGCTTAGATTCGAATAAATACGGTATTTCCTGACCTTTGTATGATGGAACGATTATTAAGTCTTTGTGAAAACGGTCACCCCAAAATATTTTGCCGGTCCACCGGTCGATCGTGATCGACTTAATGCCCACCCCCGCTATAGAGGAATCTTCAAATGAAGTCACTGGCCCAAGAGGAGATGTCTTGCCAGATATGATGATGATGAAGAAACAAAATTTTTCAAAAATCAAAATAATATGCAACGATTGTACGCAAATGTTATTTTTTCAAAATTTCTGATTTTGAGAATGTATTAGTTGTATAAATCAAAATTGAAAACTAGGATCCGAACTCGATCAAAAGGAATGAAATAGCAGTGCTTATTTTGAAAATTCTTTTTCTTCTGTTCTTGAGAGTGGTCGCAGCAGTTCTCCAGTTGCGGGTTCGATTAGCCTTGTAGATGGTACTTTTAATTTGTCATCATATTGGACCTCATCATTTGCCCTAGTTACCAATAGTCCTAGTGTAGCTTCAAATGGGTCAGGTTAAAAAATTCAAATAAAACAAAGTGAAATCTCAAAACATAGGATTTATTAATTTATATTCATTAATAATAAACTATCGCATTTTTTAATAAAACTTAGATACACATAATTCAGATATAAGGTGTATTTGACGTGTAAAACTCTATTACTATTACAAGGAAGAAAAAACAAATTTTTTAAATCAGAATTTATACATCATTGATAACTGTAACTACCAGAATAACGACAATATATTTTGCGTGTTATTACATTATAAGAGTATCAAACTCAATTACTAACTTGGTCCACACAAACAAAGTTTAACTTTAGGTGCTCCACCAAGAGAAATCAATAACCATAGAAACCAAAGTTTATTTCGAATAATACATTATAATAAACATACAGAAACAGGAAAAATTTACGTCCTGACACTTGACATCTCTTTCCTGCTACAATCTTTCTTTTTTTTTTTTTGGAAGAAATTTTGATATTTTATAGCATATTTTATAGTCAGTAAAATATATAGTTTTTATATATTTTATAATCAGTCAAATGACGAGGACATCTGAGCTGGCACCCCACTCTTCGACACAACGACAACGAGAGGACTTTGAGCTAGGGTTTCTTGATTTCTGGTCTTTGTCCTTTCTCGGGAATTTCCGGGAAATCTCAAGAACGTAAAAATCATTCCCGAAAATCCCGAAAATGTATCAAAATTTCTAAAAAACAAGTTTTTTTAAATTGGTATCAATAATATCCTTATACGAAATGAGAATACCCACATTTAAAAATTATTATTTATTTATATATTGAGCTAAAAATACGCAAAAATAAAATATGTTAATAATTCATTTCTAAAATATGATGTAAGAGAAAATACACACACACACGTAAGCAATCTACGCTTTTGTCACTCAGCCTAGTTCTTAGCTTTGTTATGAGTGCATAAAATGGAGGTAGAAAATGCTTTGTCAGCTTCAGATGATGTTGGAGGAATTGTTTTCAAACCTCACTCTGTTTTATAATACACTCATGTTGTGATGGATGTCCCCTGACATGCATCAGTGTTTGAGTATTAGAAAGAAAATCATCCATAATCAAAACAAATATAAATTTAGTGTTCTATCAATCAATTCAAATGACCCAGGGAAGGAAATGCACTTATATTAAAGTTTTGGAGCAAAACCGAGGTAGATGAGATATTTAATTACGATTTGAATCACTTACTTTTGGGACGTTTTGGTAATATACGTTCTAAATAATCGTAACTAGCTCTCAGCTATTCGACTTCTAGTCGATATGATTGTAATTTAAATATCTTATTGACTAATTCATCAATTACCAATCTTAAATATGAAGAAGTTAATCGACGAGTAACTCTCGGTTAGCTTTCTACTACTTCACGTTATAATCACTGACTTCTATCATCTAACTCCTAACCTCTCTCTTTCTCGAACCTAAAAGTTAATGCTTAAATAGACGACATGATTTACATTAACCGCATCTTCTTCTTCGGAAAAAAGTTTTCAATAAAACAATATTTAAAGAGATAGGTTTTCCTCAAGAAGATTAGTAGGAGGCTCATGAATAGACCCGTTACAATGCCCCCAAAATTAAGCCCGCAAACAAAAAATCTCGGAAAACTGGTGAACTATTTACTCTGTTGCCATGGAATTTGGCACAGAAACATGTTACAATATCAAAAATAATATAGCAATATAACAATATGGAAACTATTTTAATTGTGAACTAAAAAATGCAAGTTATATCAAAAAGTATGAAATCATGAATCAGAGATAAAGCATTTATCTAGAGAAAAGTGTGTCTAGTATAGAGTGTAACCCCTGTGAACTATTATAAAAGCCTCACAAAAAGCAGCCAAGCTGTTTATGAGAATATGAGTAAGTATTTGTAACAACAAAGCCATTTTTCCAAAAGAGGGACTCTTAATTCCTGGGGTTCCTTAGAGGGGAGCTAAGCTGAGAGAAATGGCTTTTCCTAGACCACCCCCAAACTATTGAATAAAATTGTTATCTAGAGACCTGTAATCCATATGGCTAATATACGTTCCTTCATGAAATTCATCAACAATGTGAGTTCTGTGTGACCACGCATTATCCTCCATAAAATGGAGTCCAAGCCCATATCACCCAGAAAAATATCACATAGGCTTTCAGGATCTCATCCCTATAGCGTTGTGAGTTGACAATACCAGCCTCGAAAATGTACAGGGGTGTGCGACTTCCCAGCATTATGCTACTACATACAATAATTGATTTGCCACAAATATGTCGATTTTTGTTACGTAGGAGGAATGAAAGCGAGCTCCATTTTCTTTCCAGGTAAAGAGTTGGTTGTGAATTCAGGTTTTCAATTATCAGTCCTTATTTTTTGTTTTAAATATTTATTATAACGACACACACAACACACAAACACTTGAGTATAAATGAAAAACTACTATTTTGTGGGTAGGCACACCCACTGATTTCGGGGGTCCGTTATCGGCCAAAGTTGTTTACAAACTGAATGAATCCCCCACCGGTTAGGGAAAGTTCACTCATATTTCCCTTTAGGGATCACTGAGAAGCAATCCGTGACATCCTCCCACCCCGATGAAGAAATTCATCCACAATATTCCAATACAAATTCAATATACAATACATAAACAAAAATTCAAATTGCAAATCCAATAAATTCAATCTTAAGAATACAATGAATTCCAAAACACACATATTATTCAAAATAATTAATACCAAATTATACAATACAATTCACTAGAAAATAATAATAAGGAATTACAAATCAAAGAAGAAATTTACTCATTAGACACTATTTCAAGATTATATAATAATTGTGACGTTTTATAATACCTGTTGATGTTTTAATGGTGGCAGACCTTACTTTACCATCTCGTCCCTTGTGGATCTCAATGATCCTTCCAAGCCTCCACAATTGTCGGGGAACCTTCTCTTCACCTATTAATACTATGTCATTTACATTAAATTCAGTTTTTACATTTACATTTTTGTTTAAATTAGCACTTTTCAACTGAAGAAGGTACTCTTTCTTCCACCTGTTCCAAAAAATATTAAGCAACCTTTCACGATAAATATATCTTTTAATTAATTCTTTTTTACCTTTAAATAATTCAATATTTCTCTTGCCCGACCAATTAGGTAAGGCAGTTAATCGTCTTCCAGTTAAAAAGTTGGAAGGAGTGAGAGGGAATGGTTCATTAGGTTCATTATAAATATAAGTTAATGGACGCGAATTTATTATTGCTTCTATTTCAGCCAAAATCGTTTGTAATTCCCTTCCCAAAATTTTCCTTAAGGCAATTTTTGTTATTTGAACCATTCGCTCCCAGTAACCTCCCCACCATGCAGCACGCTCAACAATGTACTGCCATTTAATACCTTTTTTACCAAAATAATTTTGTACTTCTGGTTCACAAATGTTCATATAGAGTCTTTTGAGTTCAATGTCTGCACTTTTGAAAGTCATGGAATTGTCTGAATTCTCTGTATGACAAATACCTCTTCTAGCAATGAACCTGCGGAAAGCTAATAGGAAATGTTCAGTACTCAAAGAGGATACTAGTTACAGATGAATGGCACGAGTGACCGCACAAGTAAATAAAACTATGCACGCCTTTTCATCGTTCTTGATATAAATAGGCAAAATCTATCCCTACAGTCTCGAATGGAAATTTTGCCTTGATTCTATCTTCCGGCAATGGAGCAGTTACTTGGTTCCCAGGCCTTGCTTTGAATCTTCGGCAAATCAGACATTTTCTCAAACAAGATTTAACTGTCTGTCTCCCACAAAGAATCCAATAAGTTTCTCTAATTTGTGTAAGAGTTTCACACACACCAGCATGATGCAATCTCTGATGTTCTCTCATTATCAGAAGTTGTGAGAATCTCGATTTAGAAGGGAGAATGAGTGGGTGTTTTTCGTAAAAATTGAAGTCAGATTTTTGTAGTCGTCCACCTAAGCACAAGAGTCCATCTTCAGACATTACAGGATTCAGAGGGAAAAGTTTAGAATTTCGAGATACAGATTTACGTTGCTTCACTTCTTCATATTCTATTTTGAAATCTGTTTGCTGTACGCAACGAACCCTGCATCAACCGTTAAGTTGCCTGTGATTCTTTTCGCGCCATGTTTACAATTGTTTGTAAATCTTAAGACATAAGATGTTATTCTAATAACCTTATCTAAATTAGTATAACTATGGAGATTTAGTAGAGGCTGCAAAAATGCAACATTCGTTAGTAAAGATACAATGGTCTTTCGTTTTTCTTCTTTAATGGAGTCTAAACTGGCGTCAATTGGATCACTTGGTTTGTTATACGAGATATTGGGTTCTAAAAGCCATGGTGGTCCTGTTATTCAAATCACATCCTTCACAAGAGCTTTAGCACTCATTCCCCTAGTTAGTTTGTCAGTTGGATTGCTCTTCCCTGCACAATGATGCCATCTGTTTGGATTCGTCTTTTCCTTTATTTCTGATACGCGGTTTCTTACAAATGGCTTCCAATCATCGGCCTTACCCTTAATCCAGTGGATACATATTTATGAATCCCTCCAATAGTATGTATTTTCCCCTTTTAACATGGGAAAAGTATTCTGTAAATATTGCGCCAATCTTGCTGAAATCAAAGCACCTAATAACTCTAATCTAGGCAACGTAAGTTTCTTTAAAGGAGCCAAACGATATTTTGACAGAATGAAGCGTGTGAGACATTTATCTGTATGTTTTAGTCGAAAATAGGCAACAGAACCATAGCATTTAGGACTTGCGTCTGAAAATAAATGAAGCTCTACTGCTTCCCAATTTAAGTCACTGAAATACAGCCTAGGAGTTTTAAACTGTTTTAGAATTTCTATTTCAGTTGTCCATTCTAGAAATGTGGCTTTAATATCACCAGGAACACATTCATCCCATGATATGCCCGATTCCCAGATTGTTTGTAGCAATATCTTCATTGTAATAGCAAAAGGGTTCATTATGCCGATAGAATCAAAAAGCATACCACAAGCAGACAAAATGACTCTTTTCGTTACTTTCACCAGCTTACTTAATTTCTCGAATTGTTTAATATCAATGCTTAAGTTGTCATTAACATTGCCCCATATAATGCCAAGAATCTTTAATGGTACACCTGATTCTTCGGATGTTTCCCGGCAATCGACATTTACACGTTTCCAAGCCTCGTGTAAAGCAGTGGAATTAGTAGCCCATCTACGAAGATTCATCCCCGCTTCACTAAGTATGTGAATCATATCTTCACTCAACTGTAGGGCTTCGGTTATATCAGAAGTACTGTTTATCAGATCGTCAACATAAAGTTCGTTGAGCATTTCACACGCTCTTTTGTACTTATTTACATATTTTTCCACCTGCAGTCTTATGACTGCGGCCAGTAAGAATGGGCTGCACTTGACACCAAAAGTCACTCTCGTGTAACGAAAAGTTTCTACATTAGGAGTGCTGAGATCGAGATTAGCCCCCCCCCCTTCTTTATCAATAAAAATTTTAAAAATTGCCTATCTTCTTCGACGATTCGATAGAAATTTCCTTTCCTAAAGTAGTTTCTATTTTCGTTAAATGTTTTGTAAACGGAAATCCTTAAAAATTTCCGTTTCTCTTTTAGCCTTTCAAGATCCATTTTCAAATATAAACAATTCAATAAATCAATAAATTTGAATACAGAAAAATGTGCCTACCTGGAATCTCAGCTTTCCACTACGAGTAGTAATTCATCCAAAAATTGTATCCAGGAACAAGGATTTGTTCAATCAATTCCAAAAAACAGTCCAGTTTTTTATGAAAATTCAAAAAATTCAGCACTTTATCGCGTCCGGGGGTCACCAAAAATAGTGTTGTGAATTAGGTTGTGTATTCAGGTTTTCAATTATCAGTCCTTATTTTTCGTTTTAAATATTTATTATGACGACACACACAAACACTTAAATATAAATGAAAAACTACTATTTTGTGGGTAGGCACACCCACCGATTTCGGGGGTCCGTTATCGGCCAAAGTTGTTTACAGACTGAATGAATCCCCCACCGGTTAGGGAAGGTTCACACATATTTCCCTTTAGGGATTACTGAGAAGCAATCCGCGACAGAGTTGACGAGAATCACTTCGTCTGATATATTTTGACTCATCACTGAAAAGAACACGCATTCACTCTTTTGGTGTCCATGACGGATGTTTTCAGCTCCCCAATATACGATCTTTCCTGCTGGATGCAGTAAAAGAACTGGACGCCGGGCATAATGGCTAGTCTCTTCAAAACGGCTGTAGACTGCCTGGAAATTATTCTTCCAGACACAGCATTAAAGTCACGAGCAAACCGATGAGCCGTTTTCTGCCTATGTCATCATGCGCTTAATGCCAAGCAACGATCCTGTGCAGATGTTAATGCTCAGTGATGACCTTTGCCGTGGTGACAGTACCACTTGTTTGGAATTGATTCCATAACCGGGAGATCGTTTTCGGGCCATTTGTAATCATTGAGCCACCTCCGCTTGGGGCTGGCCAGCTTTAAGCCTGCCAACCGGCTCTTCCTCTCAAGGAATCATCTAAACGATTAGTGCAAAACCATTCTCACTTCAAACAGACTAACTTGTTTGTTTGAATGCAATATTCACAAAACTGGAGGTAAAATTCCTATGTGCTTGAACGGTTTCACAATCCAGAAGTCTACATAAACTAACACTAAACAATATCTTTTCTTGAACTGAAGGTTGATAATGTACTACACACGTTCTTCAAAATACATAAAATACGAAAATTCTATCAGTTTTACTGGATGTATTTTAAAATTATGACAAAAAACATGTTTGTGACCTTAATTTTGAACATGAGTATATTTGATGATCGATTTTCTGTTGAGTCAAATAATTACATTTCTCTTCACTATTTTGTTCCAGCTAGAACACTTTCTGGTAGAACAAAATAAGACGTTTGTCTTTGAGTGGGTTGCTTTTTCTAATTTTTCGTCCAATGTTAAAAGTTGTCTTCCAAAGTTTCCATGCTTTCTTCTGAGTGCGAAGAGTTAGACAATGATTCGTTCTTAACAAAATAATTTTTGTAATTATTATTTTAACTTATCTAATCTAACAGCTTTTATTTGATGATCGAAAAATATCAACAGTAATTACAGTAGCTTCATACTTTCTCCCATAATTTAGATGTATTAATCCAACTAACATTGCGTCTTTCACTAATTCTTTGAACTAAAGAACGTTTCAGATTCTTAACAAATTCTGAATTTTATTAATTTTAACTCCCCAATAATGAAAATAAATACTCCTTTGGCAGTTTGCAAAGTCCTATTTTCTCCCTCAAATAGTCTTGGGATTAATTCCCTTCCTCAAACATTGCTGATTCATTTAAATAGCTTATCCACATATAAATCAAGATATCCAATTGTTCGAGCTAGTATAGACTACAGAATCGCGTTCCTCCTTAAAAAATAAATAATTTTATTTAACGAAGCTATGCTCAACAGACAGGAACTGATAAGGACAGATAGTTCCATATATTTATTCTACCCTTCAGTAAGCTGGAAAATATTCTACTAACATTTTTCTTATTGCACTCTTATCCATTTCTGGGGGGTACCAACGAACATTTCTCCTTCCAAAAAGTTGAGGTCAATGGTCGAAGTTGCAACCAAGCGGTCAGTTAAAAATTATATTGGACGTCAAAGTTCTCAATCAAGTCAATATTAACAATTATTTCAGCCACGTGTCGCTTGCGGGAATTTCTGGGAACAAAGTATAATTCCTGGGAATACAAAAAATATGAAAATCTTACGATTTCCTGGGAAAGAAACCCTACTTTGAGTCACTACAGATTTATTATGCATCATCCCTTCTACGAGGGGGTTTTCAGTGGCACCAGCACTCTCGAACTCATGATTCACTCTCCAAGAGTTGGTGACTTTGATCACAAAGCTACCGCGACCATTAAGAGGTGAGTGAGGCACAAAAGCCATTTCTGGTGCTCCAATCCAAGGTGGATGCTGATCGATCGTGGTTGAAATTGAAGAAGTCAGCTATCTAGTCAATTCAAAAATTCGTCTCTTGATGAAACTTATCCATAAGCTTGGAAATGAACACAATAAAAAGATCTCTTTAGAGATTTTTCTCGACTTGTATTACAATTGATTAAATAGCGCTTTGAGAAACAGAGTAGGGAATAAATCTTTAAGATATCCAATGGAAATGAATTCTATGAATTGATGCGAAAAGAAGAAAAAAATTTTAAGCTCTCTGATCCATTGAATGAGACTAGTGATCGTGGCTACGGACTTGTGGCTGGCAAGTTAGTGCCACTGCTAAGAAGAAGGGCTGATGTATGTTGAATTTATGAAAGCCCTTCCAGTGGCATGGTGTGGGAGAGCGGGGATGCCGATTCAGGTGACTATATGGTTTAAAATGACGTTGTTAATAACACTCTCGTATTACTTTAGAGTTAACTAGCCGTTACCCACCCGCTTAGCTGGGGATTTCATGATGTTTTATAAATATATACTGTTTATATATATAGTTATATATACAAATTAATAATATCTATTAAGATTTTGATTGTATCAAAAAATATACCTGTAACTGTTGCCTCTTAATAAAAAAAAGGGCAGAACCCATCTAATTTGTATTTTTTAAAAATCTCTAAAATTCAAGTATATAATGATGTTTGCACTTTCGTGACCCAATAACCAAGTGGATTCCCGCAAAACCAATTTTCGGTGGATCTCTACTCTGTAAAATGAATATGAAAGCCAAATTTCAAGTCTAAATCTAACAGGAAAAACCCAAATTTTTACTACCAATACCCCCTAATCTCGTTGAGTCGTTTTCCAAAATAACCGTTCTTAGTGGATTTCAATTCAACAAAAGAAAAACGCAAACCAAATTCCATTATTATAGTCCTTGCAGTTCGAAAAAAGGAATTTTTTTGTCAGTACGCCCCAGTAACCCCCTGCTCCCCCCAGAAGTTGATTTCCGTAAAATACAATCTTAGTGGATCCCTATTCAACAAAAGAAACACGCTTAACAAATTTCAAGTACGTGGGTCTAACAACTCAAAAACAGGAATTTTTTTTATAACTCCTCTTGACCCCTTGCAACCCACCTTGGGGGTCGATTTTCGTTTTACTCTTTGTTAGAGGAGCTCTATTCTATGAAAGGAACATGCCTACCAATTTTCAAGCAGGTAGATCTAATTGTTTAAAAAGGGAAATATTTATCGATTATGCTCCTTAATCTCCCGAAATGAAACTTGGTGGTTGATATTCGCGAAACCCATTTTGTAATGGTTCTCTACTCTACAAAAGAAATCTGCTAACCAAATTTCAAGACTGTACGCCAAAGAGCTTAAAAATAGTGATAATTATTTATAACGCCCCTTGAGCACCCGCAACGCCACTTGGAGGTCGATTTTCATGAAACGCATTTTGTAGCGTATCTTTATTCTGTGAGAGGAATCTGCTTACCATATTTCAATACTGTGCGTATAATAGTTTAAAAACCGGAATATTTATTTATATCTCCCCTTAACCCCCCCCCCCCCACCGCAACACCCCTTGGGAGTCAATTTTTCCAAAACCCATTTTGTAGGTGATCTCTACTCTATGAAAGGAATCTGTTTATCAAATTTAAAGTCGGTGCGTCTAATAGTTTAAAATTGGAATTAATTATCTATAACGCCCCCTAAGCCCCCGCAATGCCACTTGGAGGTCGATTTTCACCAAACTCATTTTGTAGCGGATCTCTACTCTATGAAAGGAATCTGCTCACCCAATTTCAAGATTGTACGTTAAGGAGTTTAAAAATGGAAACAATTATTTATAACTCCCTTTAACCCCCCGTAATGCCCCTTGTGGTTCGAATTTCGCAAAAAATCCGTTCTTAGTGGATCTCTACTCCCTGAAAGGAATTTGTCTACCAAACTTCAAGTCTCTAGGTTGAATAGTTCCGGAAATATCGTGATTAGTCAGTGAGTCGCTTTTCTCCTTTATATGTATAGTTTTGGGATATTTGTTCGGGAGCACCTAGAACCCCAACTCTGATTTTAAAAAAAAATTTCAAAAACCTTTCCGTTGATATACCTAATAATTTCCCAAATTTTAACGGCGATTGGATGTATGGTTTTTGAATCTATCGAGTACAGACAGACAGAAGCATATTCATTTTTTTTATATATATAGATGAAACACAACCATATCCATTTCATAAACCAAATAGTTTTTAATAATTTATCCTGAAATGTGATACAAATCATTCCATAAGAAATGAGCTTCTATTTTGTTATCTTCAATAATAACTACTTTAAAGTCATATATTTCCTTGGAAAAGTATTGAATAATATAAAAAACATGTATTTTTTTCCAACTTTTTCTAGAGTTTTAATAACTTAAGTGATTTATAGTCTTGTATTAAATTTAATATACATATGCATGTGCATAGGAAAAGAACGTGAAATAGTCACTTTTAAAATAAACGCAATTCATATCTAAGGTTTGAGCTATACCTTAACAGCATATAAAAAATAATAAATCAAGTTAAATGCTTAAAATTTTTGGAAGTGGAATCAAATTAACGCATAATACTATTGTATATATGGAAGGAAAAAGAGTCTTGACATTATATCTTTTTTTAAAATACTGTTCCAGTAATTGTATGCTTATATATAATATTATGCATATATACACTGTCTACCAATAAGTAATTGGACACTTGTCATAAAAGAGACAAACAAAATTTATTCACATTCAATATTTGGCAGAACCTCCATCTGAGGCAATTACTGCCTTGATCCTCCGGGACATGCTTTCTACGAGTGTTTGGATGATGAACAGAGGCATTTTCTTCCACTCGGGGGGTTGGAGAAAACATGTAAGTTCTCTTTCACCGATTTTGGGATGGTTGTGGCACCACTTAATTCGGCGATCCAACTCGTTCCAGCGGTTTTCTATAGAATTCAAGTCTGGACTTTGGGCAGGCCAATCCAGTAAATTCACCACATTGTCAACATACCAATCCATGGTGGACCTAGCAACATGAGAAGTGGCGTTGCCATCCAAGAAAGTAACAGTCACTCAACCCATTAAATTAACATATCGTAGGAAGCACATTGTTGTCTAAAATGATGGAGTATGCGTTGAACTTACCATGAATTAGGAATAAGGATCCCAATCCGTACTATGAGAAACATCCCCAGACTATATAATTACACCTCCACCAAACTTGACTCTAGGTCAGCTTTTCTCAAACTGTGGGGCGTAAGGGGGCGCGAGCATATCGAAAATAAAAGATTTAAAATGGTTGTTTATTTATTGAAAGAAAGCAAAACAAAATACATCCTGACATTACAAAAAAATAAACAAAACAAGAATTTTTACATTCACATAATATGCTTATAAATGTATCAGTAGTGCACAATGTATTTGATAATTACATTTGTAGCAGCAGGTGTTGATGGATGAAGGAAAGTAGATGAGCTTGGGTATGTTATTCTTTTTTCAACGAGAACTTCGTTGGGAGTAGTGTATTTAGTTCTATTTGTTAGAGAAATAATTTATGTCTATATTTTTAAGTTCAGATTAGTAGTCTTTTATCCTGTTGTATGTAGCAATAAAAGAATCCGATGATGGATTTAATGATTTCAGAACTTTTAAACCAGTGAGTAGAAATGTAGCGGCAAAAAGAAAAATGTTTATTAATTTGATTTAGATACTGTTTATATATTGACTGACAAATGTGACCTAGGGAAATACCATACAACTCAGTTTTAATTATTTAATTGATTTCACTATTCTATTTACTAAATTGTTCTTTCCTTGATGTTTACTTTGCAATTGACTTAAAATTAACCCCCCATTAGAAGCTTCATTATCCTTCAATACCTACGATTTTTTTTAATTTACCCGCGCGAAGATCGGGAAAAACCAGCTAGTGTAATATAAGAGCAGAGTGAGCTACGAAATATAAAGATGTTTAATATTTTCACTTTCTGATATGGATATAATTTTATTTCAATTGTAATATGTTTATATCATAATAAATATAATTAACAATATAAACCATAATTAACACCATGAATTATCAATTGACAACATACATTGTTTTAACGTACTTCAAAATGTATCAGTAGTGCGCAATGTGTTTGATAATTAAATTATTAATACTAAATTAAAAACAAATTTAATCCCGTGGGCTTGTCATTTTCAAATTTAATACTTATCTTCATAATTTTTACGGTTCATAATTAAAGTCGTATTGTAGCTTTAGCATCAATGTACATTATAATTGCATTCAATACATCGTTATTGTATGGGAGGGGGGAAGGAGGGCGCGATGAAAATTATTGCTGAAAATTGGGTCACAATCATTGAAAGTTTGAGAAGCACTGCTGTAGGTACAATGCATTCTGCTAAAACGCGTTCTCCAATAACATGCAAAACCCAGACTCTGCCATTCGACTGGTAGAGATTGAACCTTAACTCATCACTCATGAGAACCTGTGTTTCCACTAATCTTCAGTCCAATTTCGAAAAATGCCATACACCACCTCAACAGAGCAGCGTGGATGGATTTTGTAACCAAAGGCTTATGTACGACCATGGAAACCAAGCAAATGTGCTTCTTTGTGGATTGTTTTTATCAAAACAACAGTCCCGGATGCTTGTTGGAACTTCTTGAGGAGGTGGGACATTGGTTTGGTGCGGGTTTTCCAAATTTCTGTGGACAGTACTCGTCGATCTTTTAGTTTCGTGGGTCTGCCGGGTATTCCAACAACCACCACGCGCCTTTCATTTTTAAATCCCAAGAGCCACTGTCGATTTTAGAATGTTTAACTGACTAAATATGTTCTTAAGTGTCATCCAGTTCTTTAATATCCAACAACTACATCCTTCTAGAAGTCAGACAGCTCTGAATTTCGGGACAGTTTGCATGAGACTGACGCCAATGTTGTTTCCTCCACGATATTTAAATACAGAAGGCGTGGCATAAATCAGCAGATATCCTCATTTGCATGCGTGTCCAAATACTTATTAGTATACAAAATGTCCCTGAATGTCATGTAAAAATTTGAGGGGAGGTAGAGAACTTCCTGAGGAGCCATAATTACACAGGAAAGCATGGGTGGAAACATAACCCTAACGGGATAAAGAGACATAAAGACAGCAAGGCCAGAACACAGAATGTAGTGTAAAAAGAGCTTTATTACACAAAAACAATAATAAATGAAATAGAAAGCATCACAAAAGGTGTTCGAAATTGTGGTCATGGGCATGTATGCCCGCATGACACCGACGTGACATGGATTGGCGGACTTGTTCAAAAATAACGGGAGTTTCACGGATCGTAGCAGCAGTGATGAATATTCACGCCCCGAGGTCCATTTTAGAAATCACGGGTGTATCATATACAAGGCTCTTCATGGCACCCTAGAGAAAAAATTCAGGAGATAAATCAGGGGATCTGGGAGACCAAGCGACGGGACCGCCACGCCCAGTCCACCTGTTTGGAAATGTCTGGTCCAAATGGTCACGTACACATCTTCCATAATGAGATAATGCCCCGTCTGTTGCGGCGCCTAACGGGTGCGGGTATATTAATAAGAAGTTCCGGAAGTACCTCCTGCAGAAAGACGATATACTTGTCAGAGTCGAGTAGAGGCAGTAAGACTATGGGCCGAGTAAGCTCTCCCTCACGATACTCGTCCACATATTAAGAGTGAAACGTTGTTGTGCGGCCCGTGTTCAGGTGCTGTGTGGGGTTTTTAAGGCTCACATGTGCCCGTTGTGCAAATTGAATACTCCTTCTCCTGAAAAGGTTGCTTCATCATAGAATAACACGGAACTAGCAAAGTGCATGTCTACCCCACTATAGTTAACAAACCACTGGTACGATGGACAGTTGTTCGAGATCTTCCGCTTGCAATGGCAAGCGCCAGAACACTGTTACCGGGTTTTGGTCCACAGCAGGCAACACATGCCCTCTTCAAAAATGGGTGTTCGGGCTGTTCTCGGCCGCCCAGTATCGTGAATTGTGAAAGATCAATGTTTCGCCAGGTTCTGATGCACCTGAGCGAACGTTTGATTATTCGGTTGCCGCCTCTTTGGATAATTTTCCTTATACAACCGAACAGCAGTATGTCCATTTCCGTTGGCTAAGCCGTTGATGAAGTGAATATCCACTAACTTAGCGTTCGTATAACGACTCATGTTCATCGCACGCTGACAGTGTCTGAAATGAGGAAACCACATGTACCAATTTTGCGAGCTCGCGTATAGCGCCACTTATTGTTTACCATCCATGCTTTCCTATGTAATTATGGCTCTTCACGAAGTTTCTACCTCCGCTTCAAGTTTGTACGCGGCATTCTGGAACACCCTGTAGATAATATATATACAGAGAGAGAGAAAGTTACGGTACGGTGTTGTCTAGGGTATATTGAAGATAACACGTTATTTTGCTACAAACTAACGCTTAATGGTGAACATTTGATACAGGGCTACACACTAAAATACGAACACATGAATATGAATTGAATCACGTTCAGACAAACACTTCTTATACTCAACGATGATATACCGTACTTAAATTCCAAGCACAGTCCTCACGCACCAGTGCAGGTGGTGGCACAGGTTTTAATCATTTCACAATTGAGTTCAGGTGATGAATGGATGATTCTGCTGATGCTGACGTAACATTTGGCCCCTCATGCACTCCAATTTTAGCTATATCCTATCGGTCATGCAGTTTTACTTTGGTCACTTGGTAGGGTCCAAAATATTTTGGGTGGAGTTTCAATTTGTTTCCAAGCTCAGTCCTCATGATTGCTACCAACTATCCTTGCTTGTACTGGTGAGCTTCTTTACGCTTTCGGTTGTAAGTTCTCCTTGAATTTTCAAAAGGTTCTGCTTTGCCTCTTCTCTAAGGTTGTCACGATGTTGACAGAATTCGTCTTGGCTCTCTTCTTCCAGCAGATTTCCCATCATGATATCTTCAGTACTCTTCATTTTAAGTCCTAGGAGTAATTCAAATGGTGAGTACTTAGTACTGTGGGGTGGAAGTACACTGTTCAGCACACGTTGTAGTGACATGCTTGAACCTCTTAGTAGGATCTTTGATGGACATCTTCGTTAACTCTGGAATCAGAACTCCATGAGTACTTTCAACCTGTCCATTCCCTCTTCGTACTCCGGTATTTGTACATTATTAATCTTATCATAAGCACGGTAGTCTTCAAATTCCTTATATCTAAATGCTCTTTCTTTGTCACTAATTATTCGTGAAGGATTCTCAAAGGTTTTCTGTTGCAACTTCTCAGTCTTTCAATAGCTTCTTAAGCTGTAGTATTTTTGGTTGGATATAGCCAAGTAAATTTCATGAAAGTATCAATAACAGTGAATATATGATTCTAATTTTATTGGTCGTTCTAATGGCCCAATGAAATCCACGTGATATGTTGATAAAGGAGAGATTTTCCTTAAGAATAGGATGCAAAAAGCCTTCTCATTTCCCCCTATACTTAACCCGGCACCACTCGCGCACGATGTGTCATACCCACAGTCTAACTTTTTTCAACGCTCCTGCTAAACCTTTTTGGAAAATGGATGATTCCTGGTCTAGCTGACTGTAAGGTCGAAACCTTCAAAAAGATCAAGCCTGTTAGCGAATTTTTAAAATAGATCTTTGGATACTACTCCTTCGGGTGTGTCACACCCTGCGTGTGAAGTTGAGTTACATTTTTTAATACGTGAGTGCGCTTTAAAATCTTCCTTATTCTATGGCATATTATTATAGTTATGATGAAGAAATGTGATATTTAAGTAATTTAATAAATACAGTACTTAATATACACTGCTGGCCACCGTAAATGCAACACCAAGAAAGACAAGACATAGCACAACAAAATTTATTTAGTAGATAACATGTTGACCAAGTATCAAATGATTAAATTTGTAGACTTCTGTGAAGTGTGGTTCCTGCCAGAATCAGTAGCCAGAGTAGCCGCTATTGTTGGAGATCACCGCTGCCACACGCCTCGGCATTCATTCAGAGAGACTTTGGATGTGTTCTTGTGGTACAGCAGAACAAGCAGCTTCCACACGTTGCCAAAGTTGATATGGTTTGGCAACTGGGGGTGTAATCTGGGTTAATCGTTGAGCAACCATGGACCACATGTTTTCTATCGACGAAAGATCTAGAGAGCGAGCCGGCCAGGGAAGCAATTCAATGTGGTGATTGACGAAGAATCTTTGGACAATGCGTGCCACGTCTGATCGCGCATTATCCTGTTGAAATATAGCTGTGGCCAAGCCCTGAAGGTAAGGAAGGACAACTGGCTCCAACACCTTGGAGATGTAGTGCTGGCTGTTTTAAGTACCGGCAACACGCACTAGAGGAGTGCGAGAGTGATATCCAATACCGCCCCATACCATAATACCCGGTGCAGGACCAGTGTGGCGGTGCATAACGCAGCTGTTCAGCATCCTCTCTCCACGGTGTCTCCAGACTCGAATCCGACCATCGTGGTGTTGCAGACAGATGCGTGACTCGTCAGTAAAGACAACTTCATTCCATTCTGCCACCCACATCCTTCTTTCATCGCACCATTGGCGGCGGAGACGTCTGTGGTTCTGCGTCAAGGGTAGACCAAGCAATGGACGTCTTGCGGACAGACCACTCTGCTGTAAACGTCGTCGAATGGTACACGCAGACACTGAATGATGCGTTATAGACTCAATGTGCTGTGCTATGGTTCGTGATGTGACTGAGAGATCCGTCACTGCCATGCGCACAATTTGCCTGTCGTCACGTGAAGTGGTGCACTGAGGTGGATGCGATCGACCACGTCGGTCCGTCGTACCCTCCTGCATCCAACGGTCACATACCCGCATTACAGTTTTTTGGTTTCGTCCAACACGACTACCGATTTCCCTGAATCTCGGTAGGCCACTATCCTTCCTCTGTCGAGCTCGGATACTTGATCAAAAGCTGATCGCTGTTTTCTACGAAACATAACTGATCGTTTTTTGAAAAAACCACAAGAAAAACACAATTGCCGAACTTGAAATTGTCGAAACCTCCAAGCCTTAAATAGCGCTTTGAGGTGGCGCCACAGGCGTGCGTGATGTGTATCTGAGCTGAAATTCTAATCATTTGCATATCTCACCAGCATTTACGGTGGCCAGCAGTGTATATAGTACAACAGTATTTTCGAATGAAGAAATTCTCTTCGTGGTTATGATGAGGAAAAAGCAAATGAAGAGTATAACAGCAAGTATGATTCCTCCACTGAAATCGATCCAGATTTAGAAAAGGGAGACACTGTTGAAAATAAATGTTTCATGTGTAGGAACACAAAAACATTTGAGAAGAATGTAATTTTAAAGGAGATAACCGGTATACATCTTATCCACTTTCAGATGAACTTTTGAAAAAAAAAACTATTGCTGGAAAAAAATAAAAGAAAATAAAAAAAGCAATTTCAAAATTTTTAAATTTAAAGAATAAAGAAGTTTACTCTTATATGTTTAATTTGAAAAAGATACAGATTTGAAAAAATTAAGATGCAGTGAAAACATCACACTCACTCACGACGTGATTCAAGAGAAGTGTTTAAACAATTCACTGAATGCCCTTATAAAAAGAACAGAAAAACTAAATTTACGTGTGAAAAATGTAATAAACATGTCGTACTTCCTGCTTTTCTTCCTTTTTAATCTCTGTATACAAATTTTACGGTAAAAACACAATGTAAACATCCTTGGGTATGACACAGCCTGCGCGAGAACTTTAGGTCGTTTTTTTCACGCGAGTGATATTCCGGGTTAATAGCAAATATACATTCAACACAGTTTTTTAACACGCTTTCAATGCACTTTCTCATTTTCTGAAAATAATAGTTTCGCTTCACCAACTCTTCAGTCTTGACGGCAGCGAAATGTCCAAATGAATGAGCTTTCTTTATCATGCCTATTTGCATCATCTCCGGCACAACTGTAAATTCTTGAGATCTTCATTAATTTTATGTAAGGCATTATTATTTAAGATGAATTCAGTAGTTTTGCCTACTTGCAAGCTTCTTAATAGTTCTTACACTCGTCAGATCCCTGAGCGTTCACAACCTTGTGTGTTAATTCATCACTGGTCACTAGCATAACGGGATGCATGCCTCATCGAATCAACGCTTATTGCTGAACGATGGACTGACTACCTCGTAATTAAGTTCTTGTAGAAAAATAGACCATCTAGCTATCTTTGGTCTTAATTCCTTCTTATCGAGTGTTTTCGCAAATGCTGCACAATCCGTTTCAATTCAAAATTTCCGTTCCAGGAGATAATTTCGAAATTTTTTTAGATCCTCTAAAATTGCAAGTACTTCCATTTCGTAACTGCCTAATTTTTCTTCTTGAATGGAAGTCTTTTTGCTCATGTAATGGATCGGGGACAAAAATGCCCATCATTATCTTGTTTCAAAATCAGAGCACCCAAACCGAGTTTACATACATCTGTACATAGCTCTAACTTTGCACCTTCCCTCAAAAGATGTAGTACGGATTCCCTTTACAATACATTCATAAGATTTTAAAAAAGCAATTTTTTGTCCATGAACCAAATTTAAGGGGATCACTTCACGCAGCCTTTTCCCTATCTCCGTAATGTTAAAAATGACCAAATTTAAGGAACATTTTTGAAAAATTGTACAGTCATGAATTTTTTTGTGTAGATTTATTGTATTGTTTTTATTATTTTAATGAGAGCATTTTTCAAAATTTTGATTAGTTTTTTTAAAAAACATTCATATGTGGAGTAACACGTCAAAATTATTAAAACGATGAAAATTCTTGTACATTTTAACCCATAAAATTTTTTTGAATAATTTTTTTGACAAAATCTCTCATTAAAATATTTATTTGTATAGTGTTAACATATGTGCAAAGTTTCAAAGCTATAAATTAAGTAGATTTTTCAAAAATGTTCCTTTTGTGTTGAAATTTACACTTTTGAGAAATAGTGATTTAAAGTAAAAATTTACTATTAACTAATACGTACCAGAACCACAACTTGGATTTCTGGTATCATATGCAAGATCATCTTCTTGTCTACGTTTTAATTGTTTGTTTTTATTTCTAGCTTCTTTGGTTCATTGTAAAACTGCCTATTTTGCTTTCTTAATATGCGCATGATCTACTTCCAACGCTCGACATTTGTAAAATCCAGGGTTTGAATGTTTAATACATCTAAAACTTTTAATTTGGTAATGAAACCTTGATTATATAAAAATGTAGCTTCAAATACTATAGTTTTTAAAGTTCCTAATTGTATAAATACAGTTTTTGGAACTATAAATCAAATACAATTTAAGGTTTCATTGAAATTTTAAGTTTTACCGTGAAAGCACGTAAATAAAAGTTCAAGACTAGAGAAATCTCTAAATACTTTTTTAATGCAATTGCTAATTGCAATAGGTGAGTTGTGTTAAGCTTATACGTGTCACCTTTCAGTATGAACCTATTATATTCACACCACGAATCACCTCCCATGGAGCATAAGCCGTGTCGTATTTTCAAATCTGTGGAGAGTTTATGAAAAAAATGTAGCCCAAATAGTTTGCATCATGACTGACAAGTTTTCTGAGTTGCTTCAAATAGCCACACGAAACATAGTATCTTTACAATTTGTCTATTACTGCATCTGTTAATCTATAACGACCTCCTAGAGATTTTTTGTCCACAAGATTTTTGCCTTTAAATTTTGATTTTAATGCCCTGTCATGTCTCCATCCTTTTCTCAACATGACCAACACATTCTAATGTTTTAATGTTGACATCTTTCTAAGGTTAAGATTCTAAAACTGCTTTGTATGCTTTAAAGTCCTCATCACACAAATATTTTGTCGCAATTAGTAAATCGTAATTTGTGTATCGTAAATTGTGTCGTGCCTCTGAGCAATGGAAAATACAAAGTGCACCTTCAACTTTCATCCCCCTACTACTTCCGAAGTAATCTGCCGAATACTCAATGTTATGTACATTGTCGTTAAAATTACTTGAGTATTTCCTCTATAGTTTTTCAGCATCAACAACTTTCCCAGTGTTCACACTAACTGCTGTAATACCATTCAGAGAAACATGACCCCTTTTTTGCCAAATGCCATAGACAAACACCGGTACAATAGGACTTGCATTATTAAATGATATCATTTCGACAGCAGTTATATATATAATACCATAGACTGGCTACTTTCTGTGTCGTGTTATTTAATGCCATGCATGAACTCGTAAAACCACTTTGGTGGACGTGACAATTCATAACTCAACAAAATACTTTCGCAATTGCTTCTCTTTTCCAATAAAAATAATAGCATATGAAAGCCCAGTGTTTACTTCATATAATTTTGTATCTTTTTTGATTAACTACTGTTTTAGTAAACCTGGTATTAAGAAATGTTTGAATAACATCACAAAAGTCACAACATGTCAACAACTTTAGAACCAAACTTTGGATTTGGTGACCAAAATTTATGTGAATACCTTGTTTTTTACATTTTATTTATAATAAATGTGGTTTCAAAGCACAAGAAAACAGTAGAATGTTCATTATTTCAAAAAAAACTTTCAAATGAATCTAAAAGGAAACATACTCTTTTTTTGACTTACCTAACTTAGCTTTTTAAAGTTGAATTATTCATGTATAATTTGAATTCATTATTCTGACTTATGACGCATTTAATTTCTGGAAAGTTTGGGTTTTTGTACCTTTGTTTCCAAACTTTCGTTTTTTAAACGTTTTATTATTAAACATAAACATGTTAAAAAAGGTTTTGATAGAAACAATGTTTCCAAATAGCAGAAATTCGTAAAATATTTGAAGAGGTAAAAAACAACACGCGAGTTTTCAGAAAGTAAACAAACAGCTGCAATTATTCACTTCACTTCTTTCCTGAACAAGTTACGGATCAAAATAAATCCTTTTAATCAATTAAAAATATTTGATGAGGCTGAAAAGTAGCAAGTGTCTTTTGTTTTGAAATGAAAGGGGCGTGGCAATCAGCTGGTTTTGGGTTTGACGGATGTAAACAAATTTTTAAAAAAAATATTAAAAATACTTCTAATTCAACTAGAACAAAAATTTAAATTGCAGTAGAAAGAGTGGTATTTTATTTTTCAATCAAAATTGAAAAATCGATTTTTGGATCGACTTTTGTGAAGTGACCCCCTTAAAAGGTTTTGTTCTACGCAATAAATCCCTAAGGGGTCTAGCTATCATGTTCAAAGGAATATATTTTCTAAAATATTCCGCCAATGCAAGGAAACACTCAACATCTTTCACGTTTTTAGGTTCCGAAAAGTTTTCGACTGCTACTGTCTTTTCCGACGAAGGCTGAATTGTACCGTTCTGTGTGTGTGTGAATCACATTACCTAAAAAATAAATTTTCCTCTGCAAAAACTGACATTTTCTTAGATTTAGCTCAAGGCCGTATTTGGAAGCGGTTTCTAACACATGAGTTAATTTTTCATAAGCTTCTTTCTCATCAATAGCCACAATTATTATGCCATCTAAATAAATAATTAAATTACCGTGTCTTAATAAGTCTGAACACGTAATTAACATATCTTTGGAAATAAGTTACTGCTAATGGATAAACCAAACGACACTTTTAGAAATTCGTATTTGCCTGTTTCTGTTACAAACGCCGTATATTTTCTACAAGCCTCATCAGCATCTACATGAAAGAGAATACTCCCCCATTCCTAAATTTATCTAATACCTCTTCAATAACAGGAAGTGGATATCTGCCCCTGATTATTTTCTTATTTAATTTTCTATAATTGATACACAAACACGCCATTTTGTCTTTCTTTTGGCACACCACAACAAAAGACGAAAAAATGGAACAGTTCTCTCTAATTATTCCCATTCTTAATCTCTCAATTTGTTTCTCTACCTCTCGCTTTTCAAGTAGATAGCCTACGTGACCTTTGACAGATGGGTTTTTTTTATCTGACAGAACTATTTTCATTTTCAAAGCTGTAGTTTCCATTTGATTTTGTTTGTAATTATCTATTAGTGTATTTACTTCACCCCTTATTCCACTATTTAAAATGTGTGATAAGTACTAAAGGCTAGTGAGAAGTGACAAGAACAATCTGTTTTTATGTAGATACACTGCTACCCACACAAATTGCAACACCACGAAGGAGCAGAGATATCCCAGCGAAATTTATTTGGCAGATAACATGTTGTACAAAAATGAAACGATTAAAATTACAGCCTCTTGTGACATGTGGATGATGACAAAATCAGTAGTTAGGCTAGCCGCATTTGTTGGCCGTGACCACACACCTCGTCACAGAATCAAAGAGGCTTTGGATGTATCCTTGAGGTAAAGCAGTCAATGCGTCTTCCTCATATTGCCAAAGTTGATCTGGTGTTGCAACGGGTGGTGAATCTCGGGTCAGACGCTTTGCAAGCATGGACTGCAGACCAAGGAAGCAATTCAATCTGAAGGGGAATGAACTAATGCAGCGCACCTAATTCTACTTTATTTAACATCTTATGATTTACGCAGGTTCGATTATTTAACTAATGTCTGCATCATGATAGTGGTTAGTACTTTTAAATCATAATTAAAGACAACGCAAAATTAATGAATTACTCAGATTAAATTAAAACAAATTCGTTTATTACATTTAAAAGACACATCACGAAATTTATGATTATACGCTACTAAATTTTTAAGATTAAGAATATTACAAACATTTCACTTATCTGAAACGGAGGCCAGGCGATGGGTGGTGCTTAGGCTTTTTTGTTAAGTATATCTAAATAAAATCTCTTGATCTGTGATCTGCCGAGAAATGTCCCGGTTCCTCCTTTTAAGTGGGGGCAAATTACCCCCTTTTTCATCCGCACGCCCTTTGGTCTCGCCTAGTCATTGGTCAGGAACCAAGCGCAAAGTTACAAATTTCACGACGACTCTCCAAATTTATGAGTCCATTCAACTTTTCTGATCGGCCGTTGGGACCCCCCAACTTAGGAATCCGACAACATCCTGTCAACAAAAAACAAGGGGAATACACAAATTACATGTGTCTTAGGGACCATCTTCAAACCCGATCAGCATCTAAGCCTTCCAGCCTCCAAGCCACCCATCACTCCTCCCCCCTTTCAGACTCACAAACACCTGGAAAGTAAAAAGAAGAAAAAAAATTTCAACACATTTGCAGTAAATAAATACTGAGATGGGATTTTAAATGACAGAAGGAATCGTCCAACCACGAGCCGTGGATGACTTCTTGATGCAACGAATTCTTGGAATCACGACTGCAGGAGAGAAAATTATTTGGAGGAGGGAGATTGAGCTCTTTAGTGTCAAGTGCAGTAGGAAAGGCGGAAATACCTCCTCCTGTTGTGAGTGTGATGGATCAATGACACGAATGTCCTGCCGTTTGATGAATTGAAGAAGGGTGGGAAACACTGCACTGGAAGAATGTAGCCGACGCCTCGAGCATTGTAAATCAGCATTAGTCTTCAGCGATGTCTTGTTGACAGTCATAAATCTTGAAGCTGGGGAACCCGATGAATGTGACTGTCCTGTCATCCTGACGCCATGGCGAAGGGGGAAATGTCATTTTCTGTGGTCCGTGAGTCATGTCCACGCTCGACCTGAATAGGAGGGAAAAAAATTCTTCCAAAGAGATTATTTGAAGTGCGAAATTTGTTCCACAAACACAACACGTGAACCAATTTCCCTTTCTTCTTTTCTCCCCACTAAATTGTTGACCGATAGTAACTTTCGTTTGAATACCACACCGGCCATCCCTTGCCTCCGTCTCTGCCAAGCAAGTGTAGTACAATAAAACGACTTGTAAAGAAAGAAAAAAAAATTTCCTAAAATTCGAATTTTAAGATGAGATCTGGGCTACCGCATAATTTACACAAAAGAATTGCACGCACGAAAACATTGGAACAGTATAATTGTGTACATAACACAGCAGTGATTAATATGTATATATATAAAACAAGTGATATATATAAAGATACAAGAAGTAGATACTTAAAAAATTGATTGTGACACAGATTTTGGCGCGACATGTATGCATAGTAAAATGGGTAAAAACAACATTTCTGATGTCTGGCATGAAAGTTAAACAGATATTTTGTATAATTATGCCAACTCCTCCTTCTCACTGATCATCGCAGAACGACATGAAGAAAAAATTATTAGTTAATAATGTACACACAAAAAAAAAAAAGTTTCCACCATTATAAGGAATTTAAAAAAAATTATTTTACAGTGTGAGATTGTAACAATTTGTGAGAACAAGTTTAGATAAGTTATTATTATTTATGAGTATAATGCAAAAACAGAAAACCATCACAACATTGCATCACCTAACATCGAATTTCGACATAACAATATGACATGATTGCATAAGAAATTGCAACGTACATCAAAGTCAATGAGCATAAGGAATTATAAATTCACCCTGAGCCTTGAGTACTAATTAAATTAAGCATGCATTTGAAATATAACGTACAACAAAATCAATAGCATAAAGGAATGACAAATTCACCATGGGAATTGCGTACGTATAGTATAACTTAGGCGTGCATTTTCTTTATTACAAAACGATGAATATGCATGTGATCAGGATGCAAACCCAAGGTTAAGGAACAAAAAAAAATTTATTACTAAAAGTAGACGAGATTATTAAAATTGTCGCTATTAATAAAAATGGATTTTAAATCTATATATAAAAAAAATAATAGAAGGCGAAAAAACGAAATACTTCACTCTAACCTTTGAGTGCTATAAATGTGCACTGAACAGAGCGATTCGCATGTCATCAACACCAGACACACAAAAAAATTTGTTCAATAATAAAAAAAATTAATTCCCATCACTATAACTAATTCACCAAAATCGACTATCGGCAACTCGAATACTGACTCTCAAACAACATAGCCGTAAAACCTTATAACCAATACGATCCGCTAACAATTAACTAACGCTACAAACAGATAACTATCTCTCATAACAGAACTAACTCGACAACTGAAACTCTCATTCTCAATCATTTCTACTAAATCACTTAACTAATACCTGAATAATCATATTAATTCACAAACTCATAAAACAATTCTCTGTATCTCTTCCAACACTTCGATAAACTTAACCTCCTAATTCTACTTTATTTAACATCTTATGATTTTTACGCAGGTTCGATTATTTAACTAATGTCTGCATCATGATAGTGGTTAGTACTTTTAAATCATAATTAAAGACAACGCAAAATTAATGAATTACTCGGATTAAATTAAAACAAATTCGTTTATTACATTTAAAAGACACATCACGAAATTTATGATTATACGCTACTAAATTTTTAAGATTAAGAATATTACAAACATTTCACTTATCTGAAACGGAGGCCAGGCGATGGGTGGTGCTTAGGCTTTTTTGTTAAGTATATCTAAATAAAATCTCTTGATCTGTGATCTGCCGAGAAATGTCACGGTTCCACCTTTTAAGTGGGGGCAAATTACCCCCTTTTTCATCCGCACGCCCTTTGGTCTCGCCTAGTCATTGGTCAGGAACCAAGCGCAAAGTTACAAATTTCACGACGACTCTCCAAATTTATGAGTCCATTCAACTTTTCTGATCGGCCGTTGGGACCCCCCAACTTAGGAATCCGACAACATCCTGTCAACAAAAAACAAGGGGAATACACAAATTACATGTGTCTTAGGGACCATCTTCAATCCCGATCAGCATCTAAGCCTTCCAGCCTCCAAGCCACCCATCTGAACTCTTGAAAATTGTGTGCCACGTGTGGTCCGTATTATCCTGTTGGAATATGGCGGATGGTAAGCGCTGAATGTATGGGTGGGCTCCAACACCTCAGGGGTGTAGCACTGGGGATTCAGTGTACTAGAAATGTGTCATAGAGGGGTGCGGCAGTGAAATCCAACACCACTCAAAACATGATACCAGGTGCATGCAAGTTCATTTTATAGGAATTATTTTCAAAAGATGAATTAATATTCAGATTTAAAATACTTATCAGAATGAGTCTGCTTTCTTCCTCACAAAATGATCTGTACTATAAAAAGCTCTACGAATAAGATAGTGCAAAACGAAACAAATATCATTCATATTAGTTTTTTTTTCCAATTCTCAGTTATTTAAAAATGTAATCAAATCTTATCTAAGCTGTGATAAATTTAAATTCTGCCAAAAAAAAAAAATACTATTCAAAATACTACTTTAAATATAAATTCGAATTCTACACTTTTTATTCTACACATTTGTTTTTGTTTACTCTCTTTTTTGTTGTTCTTTCTTTTCTTTTCTATTTTATGCCAGTGTTTTGACTGTAAAATTACATACCATCAGTCAAAAATTTGGACTACAAAATTTTTATGTTAATGTTGGACAAGTCAATCGACTTTTCGAACCTGGAGAAAGAATGAACCCCATTATAGAAGTTTTATTCCCCTCAGGGGGCTCACCTTCTATAGGTGAGTACGGGTGTCACAATCCCGAGGTGCCCTAGTGATCTTTTCCTTTTCCCAAGGGGTTTACTGTCTTTGGTAAACACGGGCTTCACGAACCCGGGGTACCATAGTGATCCTTCTCTATTTTCGGCCCTCTTTCTTGTCATTCAATTCATTCTTTCTCTCTTCCCGTCTAGACCACATATATTAAAACAAATGTTTGGCGCAGTATAGCCGAAATCGGCTCTTGCGCCAATAAACCCCAAAAATCAATCAATCAATAGAAGTTTTATTAGGTGAACCTCATCTCTACTATCGAATTTTATGAGGAAAAAAAATCCTTATTACGAATAAATAGGATCAGTATAGGTGAAGGATAAGGAAATATGCAAACGTCAATTGGCAAGATTTTTGCTTAACTTGTCTGTGAGTACTAATTGTACAACACTACAACAAGTGAATGAGTGAATTTTTACGTCCCTCTATTCAGCTACACGAGGGCTTTTGGCGACGGACCTCGTAATTTTGGACCATGGTCAAGTGACAAGGACGACACTTGAGCTGGCACACCCCTCTCCTAACTTCTACACCACACCAACGGGAGGGCGCTTCAGCCTCTCTTCAGTGGCACTAGGCTCGAACTCATGACACGCCGGTCACGAGTCCGTGACCTTTTCCACTAGGTTACCGCGTCCTGAACACTATAACAAACTCTTTCTTAAAACTAGTGAAATGGGGAACCTTAATTTGGGATCGTGAAACTGAAAATGGAATTAAAAGTTTCAGAATATAATATTTATCTGGATGTGTGTATTTTATTAAAGAATCAAAATACAAATGTAGAACTACAAGGGGTGGAGTTAACACTGGAAACTCACATTCACTGTTTTTTTTTAAATAAATAAAGTATAGATTCAGGCATTTATAAAGATAACTGAATTCCATTTTTAAGCCACAGTTTTAAACTTTTTTTAGAAATAAACGATCTCCGTTGTTACATACTACTCTTCGTTTATTTTTGAATTTTATTTAATTTAAACAGGGTGACATTTCTCAACTAATGACACTCAAGGAATATCTTTACATAGATACAAGACTTTATTACAGTTGCGCGTCCAATAAAGTACTCGAAATAACATATGCCGCGTGAAACTTATAATGGCCACATGCCTTCGCTTACTATTTCTATGAGAGTACGCAGTAAAACACCACAATACACTTATTTTCCTTACTTAAAAAACGTCCTCCACAGTTGGGTTGTAACAGATATGAGCTTCACAAACGTAATCAAATAATCGTTTTTGGATTGAGGAAACATGTTTTTCGACTATCCATGAGACATGCCTGAATGCGAATATTTAAATGTTTATTCCAAGTAGTAAATGACCGACTGAAAAAGAAAATGTCTAATTATTTTGTCTGTTATCTGTTCAAATGTGTGAATGGCATCAATGAGAAAGATTGAGAGTTTAACTTTGTTTATAAAATCAAGTAATTTTCATAAAACTCTGATCACACCATGTGACACGTTTTTTTATTACACACAGTTCTTAATAACTTTAATATTGCGCAAAAACTGCTAATTAAAAACAACATTCGTGTATTTTTTTCATTTTACTTGTTCCTCATCAAGAATTCCCCCCAAAAAACCATCTTCATATATAACTATATCAAAAAATGCATATATTGTCTCTTACACATACAATCGACTAGATAAGAATTACTTTAGAAAATCTTCAATATCATTAAAAAATATTTTCACATTTTTACTAGTGCAAAATTTATTACTGAAGTATTATGAGTAGTGTAACTCGTTTTCCTTGTGAGCCAAAAAATAAAGACAATAATTACAATGTTCAAAATTATAAAGTTATTTTCTTGGTATCTTTTCAGATTCAAGTGGCTTAATTCGCCGGCTGTTAACACCGGATATTTCAAGAAGAGCTACTATTGTCGACGTATGCAAAGATAAATGGGTTAATCAAGGCTACTTCGAATCTCTTTTTATAGGGGCTGAGAAAATGGCATCGGAAGCAATGCTCAAAACCAAAAATTTGGGATCAGCCAAATTTCTGTCTGAAAACAACTGTATTAAAAACGGTGGCAAATTATCTGCTTTTCAAACTGTTTCTGCTACAATGAAAGAAAAAGAAAGAAAATCATCCGATATTAATACTGAAAATGCTAAGACTTTAAACTCTGACCAAAATCAAATTACTCATAAATCTTCCCTTTATGAAAAAATTCTAAATTACGATGTGAGTTTTGTCATTAACAAACTTCTAGTAGCAGTTGAATCTGCTTTTAAGTGTCCCCAAACAGAAGCAAATCCAAAATCTGCAAAATCTTGGCCTAGAAATGGTGAAAATAATATGGCAACGAAAGTGGATTCGGCTTATGTAATTCCAATTTTCGAAGTCACCAGTGTCGTCCCTAAAACATCTGGTAAACGAGTGATCAGTCTGAACCAGAAGGAAATGACTAATCACACTTGGACTCCTAACTCAGTTTTGAACGATTTGGTTCCTCAGAATTCAGGAGTGCATCTCCAAAAAAATATAAATAACAAATTGAAAGTTATAAAGAAGGAGATGACAAACCTAGAACATTTGCATCTTCAGAAAGAATCCTTAAAACCAAGTATGTTCCAGAAAAATATAGAAACTGTCAAGGCACCAGAACCAAACAATGTAAATAAAGCTAATGAACTTGAAATCGCACAAATTAGCAGTCGAGAAAACATTTTACCGAGGAATCCATCAATTAAGACGAAACGAGAATGGGAAAACCAATTGTTTGGACAAAAACCAGTTTTTCGTAGCAAAAATCATACTCTTAGTTTAGCTCGCATATTCTCTATGAAATACGAAAAGCTAATTCGAAACTCATTCAAATTACCAACACGTAAACAGAAGCCTCCAGGGAAAATAGCCATCCCATCAATGTTTGACCCTTCAACTGCACCAAATGAAATTCAGGTGAAGAAGGAAATAGTGTTATTTTCAACAGTCAGTGTTTCGGAAAATAAAGAGAAAATTGAAAAGAAAATTGAGAAAATTAAAAAGGCTGCTCTGAATATGAATCTTATCCTGCGTTCCAATTCTCAAAATAGATTAAAAATTCAAAAATATTTAATGTCCCAAGCTAAGAAAATGCAAGATTTGGTTTGCGATGGACAAAGAAGTGCACATGGTAGCATGGAACAAATCAATAACTTTCCAGCTGCTTATTTTAGTAACCTAAATGTCAAAATGCAAAACAAAAAAATTAACTTTTATTTCGAGGAAGATGCAAGTCCTTTCGCAGTAGCTAAATCGAAGTCTGATAATCAATTTCCATATAATAAACTGGATTTTGAAAGATTCAACTGCTTAGGTACTACGCATTTTGATACTCTACTTAGCGTGGGAGGAAGTGATTGGAATTCAAAACTGATTCGGTCAGCCAGTGATTCAGGGAAAATACTTCATCTCAAGAATTTGGCGAAATTTGAAACAAGCAAGGAGGATCAAAAAGCTTCGAAAATGATTATCAATGAACCCCGAAGTAAAATTGAGGTACCGTCTAAAAATACTTCCTTTCAAGCAGTTGAAGGAGTACCCAAAAAAGAAACAATTTATAGCAATGATTCAATTCCTTACTTAAAACTTTTTGGAAAAGAAAGTGATATTGAAAAATGTAAAGAATATTTATTGAGCATGAAACCCTTTGATTATAAAAGTAAAGACATCAAAGGTCAGACCTTTTTTGTAGATTTTCCAAGTATGAGACGAAATTATGGAACATGCATACAAAGATCTTTGTCTACTTATTTAGTAGAAAATGCCAAGATTTCCGATGGAAACGCATTATCAACACTAGATCTCAACGATTCGACTGATTATTTCAATCTTTTTGATAAAGTCAGCATTGAAAAAAGCAAAGAGTATTTGTTGAGCATTAAACCTTTCAATTATGAAAAGGAAGACAATTCCATTCAGACGCTTCCCTTTGTAAGTTACTTTAAAGCTATAAAAGGGAACGTTTCATCTTTAATGCAACGTTCATTATCTACATATTTGTTAGAATGTGGAATCTGGAACTCTAAAATTGATAGTGAAAATGCGCATTCAAAGGAAATTACAATTCACAAGACAAAAACATTTCCATTGATCCCAGATTCGAAAAAGGATTTGAAAGTAAAAAAATTAAAAGATTTAAGGAGGCTCAATACATTTACTTATATTTCAGATTGCGAAGACACAATACTCAAGAGAATTCAAAATATACGGGGAAAAAGTGTGGACTCTGATTTGGATGATTACATATGGGTTTCCCAAAATGAAAAAGAACCAAATTTTTCTCAAACGGCATATTCAAGTTCTCCGAATTTGTGTAGTTATAGTATGAACAAAAGCACAAATGATAAAAATAATAATTTTAGTTTTAGAGCGCAAAAAGGTGACATAGGTTTATATGAAGATCCTTCTTCCGTGGCAAAATCTGCATTTTTACGGCGAATACTGCAAGAGTCAAATCTTGATAATTCATCTTCCCGACGAACAAATAAAGGGAAATCAACTAGCGAAAATGCTCTTCTGTTAAATGGGAATGACGATTTCCTTAATAGATTTCAAAATGGTGGTAAGCTACAAACGCAACAAGGATTGTTAGAAAGTAAAATAAATCCAGAAGAATCACTTTTTTTGTCAAAATTTTTGAACGATTTGGAAAATAGGGAACAATTTACAAACACAATGGATGGAAGTCAAAGGCGGCATCCTAAAAGTTCCTTTACTACATGTAAACGGTCAAAGTTAGAGAAGAGAAGTAAATCTTTCCTTCAACTTTTGTCTTTGAAACGAATTCAAGAAGCTGAAAAAGAAATCGAGAGAGCTGAAAGAGATGCAAGGATGGATGCAGAAGATAGCGAAGGTTCACTTCTTGAAGCATTGAAAACTCATGGATATAAAGGAGTCATTTCACAACGCTTCAAAGAATCGGAAAACAGTTCACTGAATACATATAACTCAACAAATCTTTTCTTAAGAAAAATGTTCCCAGAGTTTTATCGTTTCAATTCCACATATCATGACAATTTACCACAGTTTTCCATGCCAACTTATGAAATCGGCGATATCGATACATTCAATGGTTATGGAGACTCTTACCTTACAATGAAACCATCCTTTGAATTATACCCAGAATTTAGACAAAACTCACCAAAACAATTTGTTTATGACTGGTTGGCAACAACCCATCAGAATGGAGAATGTTCTTCGCCGTTTAAAGTAGATCAAGATTCAGTCATGGAGGCGGATATTCATAATCTAAAAGAAACACAAAATATTTCCAGTTTCGGGAAAGAAAATTCGAAGACCTTCCAAGATGAAGCTTCGTCATCAGAATCCTTCGATACGTCCAAAGATCCGATTAATGACGTGCACGAATATGATACTCACTATACAAGGTCAGAAAGAAATCAGTTACGCAGAACATCATCTACATCTGAAGATGAAAAAGAATCCGTACAGGATAGAATTTGGAGGAAAAGCTTTTACTCTAGATTTAATAATTCAGCCTTATCAAGAAAAGAACGGACTGCTTTTATAAATTCGCATTTCTCACCAGAGAGTCGAGCTGTTCTTGGTAAGACTACTAATTTCAAAGTATCACTTGGCGATGGAAATGACATGAAATTGAAACAGATTCAATCATTTAGAACATATTCATCAGCCGATTCTGCAGAAATTCAACCATCGAAATCAAAAAGTAATGTTTCTAACGAAGGTTTATTGAAGGCAAAATTCGATGAAAGCGAGTCCGAACACTGACAAAAATTTTATGTTTATTTTGAAATGAAACCAAATTTGAAAGCAAAATCTGAAATGCATATTTAGAAAAATGGCATTTGATTGTTATGTCAATAAACTTGCTATATGTCAGGAAATGTGTAGCTTGAGGATACTTCAATTTTAAGAGTTATTTCTAGCCAATTTCAAATTAAAACTGTGGCATTATAATCTGAATGTAATATGCTTTCAGGAAAATAAACTAAGGCAAAAACTCAGCACTAAATGTGAAATTCATTAATTGAAGTAATATCCGAAAATATAAACAATTGTAAATAATCTATAAACATTTCTGTTAGCTCATACTTTTTGTAAATAAAAATGTTGCTTAAGAATAAAAAAAAGTCAATATTTTTAGAGCAAATGCAATGTGTCCTCTTTCGAGAAAACTTTTGAAAATTGGACAATTGAATTCCCGAAAACCATTTTGAAGAATTTTTCTAATATATTAAAAAGAAAATGATTAAAACTACACAAAATTGCATCAATGGTTTCAAATATAGCATTAATGTTATTTCAAAGTGAGCAATCTCATTATTTGATAGCAAAAAAGTTACAAAAATGTATCAAAGCTCTTGGAATAATAGGATAAAGTACAAAATTCTAGGGAGATTAAAGATGAATTCTAGTACAATAAAACTCAGTAGCGCACACAAAAATTTTCCAAGGGGGGGGGGGAGTCCCCCAATTTGTATCATACCTCAAGACAATGCCAATTGATTCTTCTGATTTTGTTAACAAAAAACAGTAACAAATAAATTGAATTAATAATTAGCATTAATTAATAAAATAAATTGTTAATTACAAGCACTTAAGTTTTACGTTATAAATATATAGAATTATCATCAATCGAAAAAAACTCAAGGGCTTTGGGTGGGTGGGGGGTCCAGATCCTTAGGATACCTCCCTTGTGTGCACCACTGATGAAACTGCATTAACTTTGTATTCTTTTAAATTCAAAATTTTACGTAGATAACGTGAAACTCAAACTTTAATCAAAAATTTTTGATGTCTTATTGAAATGTCTATTAAAAGCAAAAAATCACAAATTTAAGTATTCGTAGCTCATTCAGTGACATTTTGAGGATTTAAGTAGGTCTTGGACAAATGAAAATTCAATGAGTATTTAAATGTATATTTTGAGCATTTTAATCAAACATGTTTGCTTTAATTTATATATGCTACAATAATCATAAGAAACATTTAAAAACAAAGTGGGATATTTTATAGGTCAATTATGGGGCTGAAATAAAAATTTACAGGGTGCGTATCAAACTTTGGTTTAAACTCAAATAAGAAAAAATTAAAAATTGCACAATTTTATATTTTAGTATTGAAATTTACTTAGATTTAATGATCTTTCAGTATAACTAAAAGAGAGTTAAAAATGTATATCGAATGTCCATTTATGAATGTAATCTCCCCAAAAGGTAAATGAGAAAATACATACTTTGCATTTGAAATAGAGTAAAATAATTCTCAGTTTAGGGAATACAGTAAGTCAAATTGATCACTAATTTTCACAGATTTGGCAACAAAAACATTCATTACACATGTTGTTTAGTTATATTTCTATACATTGTTTAGCCTTAAGTTAGATTTATATAGCAATCATTACATATAAACTGTCAAGCCAAAACAGTATGAACACCTCCACATTTTTCACTGAACTCGCCTGTATAACGTGAAAGTCATGTGATTAAGAGATAATGGTATTACTGCTGGTGAAGGTAAGCTATCATTCTTGTACTCCTATTACAAATGCTAACTGGTTCGTGAGGAATTCAGAACCGCATTAAATGTAAAAACTCTTAAATTTTCAAGAAAATTGCAGTCAAATTCTTTTCAAAAATAGACTTTCATGAAAATAAAGCAATTAGCCGGAATAAAAAAAATATCCTTTAAATCCCTCTTTTAATCATCCGCGAAATATCCTCACTTAAATTTCATTCTATTTTTAATTCCAAAATTGTTTATTTTCTACTCCAAAATTTCTTCAATCTACTTTCAAAATAAAAATGACCGAACTCGTTCTTCTTGTTTTGGCTTTATGGTGTATGTGCTGCATTAGTTTCCCTACAAAGCAAGTTTTTTTTTAATGAATAAAAAATATATATTTGAAACATTTGAATGCAGTAAAGATGCACATTTGATAAGAAAATTTTATTCTCACTTGTTTTATAAAGATTGCAAATTCAATTATTGCAATTTATTATAGTAAAAAATCAATGGCTCATTTTACAGATATAAGTACACATTTAATAAATTAATTCAAAATAACAATTTGTATAAGCTTTAAAAATTAACCAATAGAACAAACAGCAAGATATCACTAAACTAAAATATGGAACTTCAGAACTGCTTAGAAATAGAAAAACGAGTATAATAAAAAGGATTATATTTTAACTGTAGTTAACTATAAAAAGTAAATAAACCATAAATTTTATATTTATTGATGTAACATATAAATGAATAAAACTTCAAAAAAATTTCATTTATTTTTTAAAAATATAATGGGAAAACTCAAGGCATTACACACAGTTCCAAATAACCATTATTATTATTAACCCATCACAATACAAACACTCTTCATCTATTTCTAGAAAGATCTGTTTCAAACATCAATTCGCGTTTTTAACAAAAATTCCCTAGGAATTTAACTCTGCATTCAAACTTAAAAATTGTTTGAAAGTTTAGTATGTGCAGTAAAAGACTGGAAAGGCAAGAAAATGACTTAAAAAGTACAGGAACTGAAGTATTTAAAAGGTATAGTAAATACTACACAAATATAGAAATGTTAATAGTCACTAATTACGGTACAACTATTACATTTCACCCTAATGAATAAGTACCCACCCCCCTTATTTCAAAAGCTTGACTAACAAAAAAGTAACTTTTCATAACGAATGCCTTGGAAATTATAAGTGTAACTAATGCCACACACGAATACTATACTTCATCATTATGATGACACAAACTAAACATTGCAGGTATTGAAGAATCAAAATGAAATATGAAGGAATTTACTAAAGCATTATTTTAGAGCTTACAATAAAAAATACAAAATAACCAAAAGCAAGGACATAATAGGATTAAATTAAGGCCTAAAAACAATTTAATGCTTCTAGTGCAAATATCTGTACACAGCATTTTTTAGAAATACTTTTCTTCAAGATTTACGAAACTTAAGTTAAACATCAATATTTTTAAATAAAGTTTAAAGAACTTGAAACTCCTTTATTTCAACATATCAGTTGATGATTATATTTAATTATTTTTGTTTTGAAAAGAATATTACAGAAGTAAATTTATAAGCAATTAATTCTTTTTAAAATTTATGAAATAGAAGGTATTACTCAAGAATGAGAAAAAACAAGATGTTTAATTACTATATAACACATGGGGGGAGTTCCTATTTTATTTTTAAAAAAGTATACAACTTAATCAGTTACAGAGTTACCTTATGAATCCAAACAGTAAAAATCAGTACAATCCCTATAATTTTTATTAGAATTAAAAAAAAAGATTTACCTCATTGAAAAATATTAATAAAATTACATTTACTCCAGCAAGATATCTTTCTACTTTAAGGTAGTTTACCTTTCTTTTTAAAGAAAAAACTATTTTTATAAAATTAATATTTATTAATTTAGAAGTTGATATTTTTATAGAAAATACATGGCTAAGCAAGAATCTATCTCTCAAACATACACACAATATATTGCTCACAACTCATTTTTTACACAAATCCCTAACATTTAATGGAGAAAAAAAATCCAAAGAGCTAAGATTAATAAGAATAAGCCCTAAAAATTTGACATTCATTAACATTTTTATTTAAATAACAAAAACCTTAAAATACCAAAATGTACAAAGATATGAAAAACTATTACTGAACAACAAAAGCAACATTTCATTTAAAATTGAGTGTGAAATCTATTCCGTGCATAAAATATATTAGAATTAAGTACAATTCAAAACAAGCAGATTTAGCAAATTTAACCACGTTTTTGTCCATCATTTCCATCTTTCTGGCATACTGATTGACTTACAAATAAAAGATAAATTCAAAGAAAGCACATATTAGAAAAAGTAAAACAAAAATGCAACCAACATAAAATTTAATATATTAATTCAATATAATAAATGTAGAAAACAAATGATTGCACTAAAATATCAATAAAGTATTTATCAATTTTTACATTGGAATAAATAGAGCATCATATAAATATATATATACTATCTATGCAGAGACCATTTCTACAAATATCACCATTAATGCCCAATACAATTTTGTAAAAAACATACAATTTAATTTAATTTTTAAAACAATAATTATAAAGATGGACAACAATACATATAATCTGACACTGTAAAATATTGCCTCTAAAAATTAACAAATGAGATTACAAAAGATCTTTGAAAATAATTAGATCAAAAAGATAAAAAATTCTCTTTAAATGAAAATCTCTCATAAATTATTCCAAAGTAAATGCATAAAATTTGAAATATATACAAACTGTATATATATATATATAAAGATCTATTTCAATAAATAAATAGAATAATCCTAAAACAAACGAAAATAGAGATACATATGAATTATTACAAATTTTCTAGTAAACCATCCAAGTTTATTTGTAAATGTTGAGCGATTTAATAATCTCACTCTTACATGCATTTTGTAATCTAACAAAATTCAAGATAACATAAAAGTCAACTCAGAACAATTCATATAGGACATTTCTAATACATTTTGCAAACCAGCTTAATTAACTATAATTTGAGCTCCATTTCCTCACAGTAAAAATGAAAAATTTTTGCTTTACATACATTGGTATGGTACCATACTTATATAAATTGTAAATATTGTATTAGAAAGAAAATATTTAACACATAAAAGAAAGTTTAGATAGGAATAAAAACACCAAACAAAGTTGTATCAATTAAAATATTCTGGAATAAAGGCAAATAAAAGAAAAACTTTCCAAATTAAAGGAATTAAATTTAATATAACATTTTCAATTAACTGAAATGGAATTATACATATTTCCAAATCAACATAAATTAGGAAATTATGAATAACTGCACTTGAGGAAGGTAAATAAACTGATAATAGGACTCCTTCCTTCCAAAGTTAATTCAAATACAGACATTCAGATACATGAGGGAAAAATAGTGTTGTATCCCATATCAGTCTATAAAATTGTAAAAAAAAAAATACAAAAATTTATTTAAATGAAAACTTTACATGAAATCTTAAAACAAAGCCAGAAAATGATTTGAGAGAAAAATGCAGTTGGGTCTTCCTGTGCGTCAACATGTGTGCATCAATATATGAAGTGCATAATTACAATGCATTTATGGTCTAGATTTTAAACTATGTTTTAAAAGGTATAACTTTTTAAACAAAGTTAGTAGCTTAACCAAAAAAGGATACTGTCACATTTTAAGGTTAAATAATATGCATTAGCTCTACAGCAATATGTTTATCATAGAAACAAAATGAAGTAATAAGCAGTATGAAGATAAAACATCCTATTTGGAAAATGCTTAAATTAATGGAAGTACATAAAAAAAGCAAAAATGAAAGCACTTTCACAAAAAACACTACAGTATGTTTCCATATAACACACACAAAGTAAATAAAATTTCTACTTTCATACTTTTGTTTATATTTAAATGACTTAACAATCAGCATAACAAAGCAAAAAGACATATTGCTTTATTATTCTCCTACTCCTTTCATGTGATCATATAATTCACTTTCTTTTTTTATTCAAAATAACATGTCCATATTTTGTTTATAAAAACTTAAAAATAAAGAAATGTCTGTGATAACACAAGATTTAGTTAAAGAAAAGATACAAAAGAAGAGGATTTCTCAATTACAGTTAAATTATTCTCACAGAGTAAAAAAGTATAATAATTCTTACATATACTTAACAATATATTCCAATAAAAATAAGCTTTAAATTAGTCCTTTTTAGTCTGAATTTATATAATACAAAATCCATTAAAATTTGGTTATCAAAAACTTTTATATTAAACAAAACTAAAAAAAATCCCAAAGCTTCTCTTCTAAATATTCTTATAAAATTAAGGTCACATATAGAGGTATCTTTAAATCAATTGTCCAAAAGAATATTATTGAGTCTTGATTACAAAAGCTTGTATTGAAGAGAAAAAGTATAAAATTACACTATTGCCTGGTTTGGTAGGTTAGTTGACTATTTAGGAGAGGGATGAATTCATAGAAATAACCCGTTGGAAAAATTGTTACCGAATTTTAAAAAGTAAAATAAAACACAAAGTACCACACCTTCCTTTAAAACTGAAAATATTGATAAATTACTTAAACAAGACTAATATCAGTAGGTTAATCTACTTTCACTAGACATATTACAGATTTAAAACCATTAACTTAAAAGAGTAAAAATCTGCTTAATTTGTCAAGAATTAGATTGCAGAAAGGTGAACTTTCACATAATATTTAAGTAAATAAAATGTATATTAAATGCAACCACTTCTCTTCCTCTACTTGTCAAATGAAAGATTACCTCAATGAAAACCAGCTTCTGGTGCCAAACACTATAGATAGCTGTTTTAAAGATATTTATTATTTAAAAAATAAAATCGCACAACATAATTTAAGAAAAGAAACTAAATGGAGAATCATAATTTGTGAGTATAAAAGGAGAAAAAAATATGTTTGTCAAATACTAAGGAACAACTTTCTAGTGAAAACACAAAATTATGAATCTTTTTTAAATAACTAAATAAACAGAAATAATGTGTGAATAAAGAAACATTTGAGATATTTAAAAGTATTATAGAAAATTAATGAAAAATATTTAGAGTATTAAATAAATGCAATACTGGATATTATAAAACAAATATTTAAGAATATGGCTTTCTCAAAATGTCATTTTAAAAAGCTAAAAAGTAAATTAGTATTATAAACAAACATGTAGAGATATTTAAAGAAATTTTAAACTAAAAGGACAGGAAGAAATATAAATTTCATGTGATGAAATGATTAAATCTAGGAAAGGAAAAAGATAAGTTAAATATATTAAAAAATAGAGAATTTACAAATATTTTCCTCTTTGCATTCCTTAAAAACTAAGAAACCTGACTTAAATAATTCATTCATAGGACTAAATAATCTCCAAACATTTTTATTTCTCTATGAAAAATATAAAGACATAATTATGTAATTAACATTCAATTAATTTGATTTCAATAAACAGATTTTCATATTATATAGAGTTGGACTTATTAAAGCGTACTTGGATATTTTAACACTCGCATATTAAGATGAATCTTTCAAAAAGCAATTTGATCTTCAATCTATCATATTGAGTGAATTTAGCTATACAAAAGCAAAAATTCATGTAAAAGTTTTAGATGTGTATATTCAAATAATTTAATGCTACTAAATCAAGAACCATCTTAAAATACAAAGGAAAAATAAGTACAGCAAACAATAAATAAATCTTTATAGTGCCAGAAAAAAAAACACATACCATTTCAATATTAGATTCTTCCTTCACTTCTTTTTAATACACTGCAGTACACAATGCCATATTTCTTCAATGAAATACTAATAAGCGAAATATTTTAAACAGCAGCATCATGAATTTTTAAAAGTATTTTCTCCAATATACATAGAGCTACATTACATTGATACAAAGAGAAAATTAAAACAGTAAAATAGAAAACAATTCCAATATCACAGTGAATACTTAATTAGAACTTAAATCTTTCAAATTAAATCTCTTTTAATAACAGGGAGCAACATAAATTTAACCTATATAGAGTAAAAAAATTACACAACAATTACTAAAAAATGTTAAGTGGAATGCTATATATAAACTAATATTTCTATGTATTAGAAAATGTAAAGTAGCAATATACAGTAAATTTTTAGAGAAATCTTAATGAAATTTAGAGATAACATCAAGGAATATTACAGAAAAAATAAATGTGTAATATATCATAAGTTTAATGTCGTTTACATAAATTTAAGCATTTAAAAAAACATTCCTTATGACTACTTCAATAACATGATTTTTCACACAAGAAAAGAAAAATGACGAAACATTATTTGAATTTTATTATGCAAGTTAAACTTGAAATTGTTTATTATCCAAACAATTTAAAAGAAATTTTAAACAAGACAATATATACTTAAATTTTCAGAAACTGTCACATTTTAAGTCAAAAGATAAATTTGAAACTCTTCGTTCAATCAAGGTAATGAAAAAAACCAACATCGTCACAATTACATTATTTAACAAAAATTAAATCAAAAAATATTAACAAATCTTTTTTAAAACAAAATGTTGACCGATATATAGTGATGGCATGTGTTAAAAGAGAATACAATTTGTTAAAGAATTGAAGCAAATTTAATGTTTCACCTTTTTCCCGAATAAGAAGTTTCAAAATGACTGGAAAACTTTCAAACAAAGAGCTTTCATATAAAAAATACAAAAAAAAAAAAAAAAAAAAAATGTACAATAAAGTAAAAAAAAAATATTGAAATAATAATACTTCTGATTCTAGACGAATTAGCACACTATGAATACAGATGTATAGGCCTAAATTTTTAGAAAAAAATTCTTAATAAAATGTTATAACTTTATTTATATAAATCATTTTATCACAGGCAAAAATTGAACACAATTTTTTCTATCACTATAAACATTCACATCACATAAAAAAATTACTAACTTCAATTTTTTAACGCTGAATAAAATCTAACAAAGAATTTTGCAAATATATAAGCATATGCTTACTTTTCAGAATGATTTTGTAAATTTTTCAGCTTATTCAAAAATAAATTATTTCATAAAAAATTCATTATGATAAAAATATATGCACACATATACACACATAAGAACCAACATGCCTCAAATGCATATTAATATTAAATAAGTAGAACATGTAAGCCCTTGCCTTGATGAATTACTTTATAAAGATTGCTTTGACAGCTTCAGACACACACCAAAATATAAATAAAAATTACAAAACATTTCGTTTCATATATATAACAGCTTTATATATTATTTTTATATAGATATACGAAAATATTTAAAATATGTTTATACAAAGTATTTTATAACAAAATATAGGCTATAAATATAAATTTTGATCAAGATCCAGTTAAGATTTTTTCATCTTCTAGTTCTTGGAAATCAACTGAAATATCATTTAAAGAAGAGCAGCCGAGACTCAAATCCAAAGGTTTTGGATCTGCTATTTTCAATCTCTTGTTTAATTCCTGACAGCCAGATTTCTTTTTTTGCTTACAATCTTTGGTAGGTTCATCAGGAATTATTGTAAGTTCTATGTCTCTAGTCAGCCTACTACTTACTGCACCACTAAATACCTGAGAATTAAGAATTTTTTTTGATGAAGTCTTATTAACTTCTGAATTCGCTTTGAAAAAATTAGGATCTTTTGAAAAATGTGCCTCTTTAAGATAAGCTTTTATATCAAAAGAACTATCATTAAGAGAAGTACAAGTAGCACTTAAATCAAAAGGCTTTAGATGACCAGCATAGACCTGTTCATCTTCAAAATTATATATATTTAGCTCTCTGACTGCCTTTTTTACCTTTAAAGTGTTTGGATCTCGACCATGTGAGGTAGCTCTCTGGTGTTTGCGAAGTGAACTGGGATCAGTGTACCTTTTGTCACAGCCTTCTACTTTGCAAGCATAAGGTTTGTCACGGTCACTGATTTTGGAAGTACTTCTTGCTGGTAAGTTAACTTGATCTTTACTTGGAATAGAATTTTCCGTGTGGATATCACCATTTTTTATTTCAACCACATGAAAATTACTGCCTACCTTTTGTTTATTTTCACCACCATGAGCAGAAGATTTCATATGCTTTCGCAATGAACTTGGATCGGTATATCTTTTATCACATCCTTCAACCCTACATACATACGGTTTATCTTCTTGATGTGTTTTAGAATGCTTGAAACGGTCACTGGAATTTGAATAAGCTTTATTGCAACCAGCTACTGGACAAGCATATGGTTTCTCACCTACAAAATAAAAATATATTTAAAATAAACAAAATGAAAAAACAGATTATATGAAATCTTACTGAATTAATAGATACGATTCTCAACAGTAATAGTATTGTGTAAAATAAATAGCACTAAATTTTAATAAAAAAAATATTTTATAATTTTTACAGCACTGTTTAACCATTTCCCTGACTAATTTCTTGGAGTGAGTGTTTATTAACACCACACTCGAAAGCAACATGTAAACTACTGTCAATGGACCTCATAATTTTGAACCATGGTCAAGAGAAGAGATTGACATTTGAGCTTGCACCATCTTCTCCCAACTTTCCCACCACACCAACAGGATGACCTTGAGCCTCAAAAGATTTAACATGCATCAGCTCCTGAATACAATGGGTCTTCAGTGGCACTGAGGCTTGAACTCATTTCTAAGGTTCATCTGAATCCAAAAATGTATAGCTGGCACTGCCATCAGAATATAAAACAAGAAGAGAACTGGATAAGAAAATAAATTATGATACTAACATACCTTATTAACAAAATCCTGAATCTCAGGCATTTTCTAAATGAAAGGAAAACTGCCATTTTCTCCATTAAAAAACCTAATAAAAATATTCACTCTCCACAAAGTTACAGACCAATTCCTTTACTTCCAACCCTCAGTAAAGTTACTGAGCACATAATTCTTAATATAATTAATTCTCATATCTCTGATAATCACCTGTCTAATCCTAACCAATATGGCGTCACTAAACAACTTTCTACCTATGACCCACTGCTCAAACTTACAGAAAAAATCACCTCAGGATTTCAGAGAGGCAGATCCTCTGAGGCTGCTTTACTGGACATTCAAAAGGCATTTGACTGTGTCTGGATCAGTGGACTAATTTACAAAAACTCATTAATAATTTTCTTTCTTCACCTTATTCATATTATTAATTCCTACCTCGTCAATAGGTACTACCAAGTCAGAGTCAACAACACTCTTTCAGACACACATAACAAATATTAGCTGTCCAGGGTTCTCTGTTCGGCCGAATATTATTCTCCATATATATATTAATGACATGCCTACTCACCCACAAACCATGACAAATATGCAGATGACAGTCATCATGGCTTGTTTTATAAATCATGACAATCACACTAGCATTAAACTAACACCTCACGCTCCTGGAAAACTATTTCAATAAATGGAAAATTAAAATTAATGTAGATAAAATGGTTGCTGTACTCTTTACTAGAAGAAGGAAGCCATGCACACCACCAACTATATTCCAGACCACTACAACTGGTCTCAGACTAAATATCTATGTCTGATACTTGACAAAAATCTCACTTGGAAACACCAAATTCTACATGCAAGAAATAAATTCCGGATCGCGAATAGGCTAATTTACCCCTTAATTAACTGGAATTCCAAAATGACTTCTACAAATAAGGTACTTCTCTACACTGCTGTTTTGCGGCCCATTTTTACTTACACTTGCCCTGTGTGGGGTTATGCAGCAAATTCTAACATTAAAATTCTTGAAGTTTCTCAAAATTCTATTCTAAGGAATGTTGTCAGAGCAAGCAGATATACTAGAAACTCTGATATTTATAGATCAATTAAAATTCTGCCACTTAAAAAATATATCCAAACTAAAGATAAAATTTTTTAACGAGCTTCCCAATACTAGTAATTTAAATCTTATTGATATTCAAAATTATACCCTCAAGTGATAATCTCAAGAAACCTAGGAGGATTCTCCTGACTCACATAACCCCTTTTAACTTTTGTTATGTACATTCACTTGGGGTGAATGTCTTTCTAAATTTTAAAAAATCTTATTTTTAACAAAATTTTAGCTTTAAATTTTTACTGCTGCACCCACCAGGCAAGCATTTTTTTATTCACCTCAGCCAATAGAGAGCTTTCGCACTTGCAGTCTCCAACCAATAACAGTGCTCCTTTTCCAACTACAAGTTTCCTGCCGAAAACCTCAGGAGCTCATCTCTTCAGACTCTGACGTCACTCCTTTGCCTTTCCCAGCCAACCAATCAGATCTCATCACCTCAATGACCAACCAGGAAGCAATTTTTTCCAATCCAGGACTCTCCACTAATAAAGCAACTTATACATTTCAGATAGGGGATGGAGGATCTTTTGTAATCCAAATCCCTGTGACGTTAATTGAACACGAACGAGTAAGGAGGTGTGAAAGAACGGTTACAATTGCTAGGATAAAAACAAAAATGGTGTGAAACTGAAGATAATGTATAGTGTTAGCTTTTTTTGTTATGTTAGTTTTGTGTGATGTGTGGCTGTATAATGACCAAAAAAAAAAAATAGGCCACTAAAAATGGACACTTTATTTGCTTGGTAAAACAACGAAATCTCATTTGACAACAAAGAACCAACAACTAGAATAATACTGTCACCAGTCACTAGGACATATTTCATCAAAATACCAGGTAAGAGGAGTTCATACTCACAAATCAAAATTATTATTATTTGAATAATAATGTAAAGAGTGCATTATCAATAACTCTAGACTGTTTTGGAATAGATGACACGTTATTGGAGTAAGAGTAAAATAAGTTAGACTACCTTATTTATGCTAATTCATCAGAATCCTTAGAAACACATCTTGATTGGCTTTCTTCCTTAGAAAAATTTTTTGGTGTGATTCATCAAAATCATTAAATTATCACTGTGAGAAACATTTTGGTTTTCTGCCGTAGGTAAATCAGTAAAGAAGACATTTTTTCTTTACTGATTTGAATTGAGAACGTCCTGTTCTAATTATACCATCTGCTCCAAGAGATTGATAAATTCCAAAGATATTTATTTGTGTTTCTTCAGAAAGAAGAAAATATTAAAATACGTTATTTTAAATGAACATCAGTTCAGATATTTGTGTTTCATCAGAAACGTAGTGAAATATTAGAATACTTTGATTCAAATGAACAGCAATTCAGATATATTTCTTTTTTTATGTTTCATCAGAAACCTTATGAAATAATAGAACATATTTTAATTGAACATTAGTTCATGTAATTGTTGCGAAAATGTAAAATTTTGTTAAGTATCAATAACTAGAAAAGAAAGAAGTGTTTATAATTCATCTCTTGAATTGATAGATGAATTATGGTAATAAAATATTTAACTGAATTAAATCAAACATTACTATCTATTTTCTGAATTAAGCAGAATATCAAATTAAAGTGTATAATTTTTTCATGCAAGATGTACATTATTTGATGAAAGATTTGTCTTATTTTTCTGTCTGTTATATAATATTTAGTGGTTAAAAAATATATATATTGTTACAAATTTTGTATGAAATAGTGTAAATAATTTGCATTTGGACATGCAATGCATTTATATTACTTTATGCTATATTTAATTCTTGTTAAAATTGTAATATTCACAACCAACGCCGTCCCTTATGTTATAATGGCGATTCAATGGGAACTTGGTGAAATCTTGGCAATAGAACCAAGTTGGCACCATTTTTGGCCAGTTCTGGACCCTCTGGATTCTTCTAGAAATTAGTGGAGAAATCCACAAATATCACGATCTATGACACCTGATTTTTCTCAAAGTATCTGCAACAGATATAAATAGAGTGGTTTTGACAAGCGATTAGTAAACTTGCCTTGACCGTAAAGACAAGCGATTAGCTCGGCTGTTCAATATTATGAGTGGTGCTGGTGGACAATCTTTTACGTACATGTATGTTAGACACTGATAATTGTGTTTGAGTGCTGTTGAAGGTGTGAAATCCTTCTGATATTTCTTCTACAAATTTGGCTGTTGAATCCTGTATTTCAAGGATTGATTTTTGACAATAAATTCTCATTGCTCTTAAAGAACTGTCTTGTTGTTTGTGACTGATTTGCATAAAATCCTCAAACTGTGATCAATGTAACAATATAAATATATCCATTTTTCTGTGCTCGTATTAATTTTTAACTATGACTCATTCATAAAAATCCTAATAATATTATAAATGTGAATGTAAGTTTGCTTTTTGTTACGCTTTCATGCTTAAACCACTAAACTGATTTTAAAAACTATTTCACCAAATAGAAAGCTACATTATCAGCGTGTAAACATAGGTTATATTTTATTCCTGTATTCTTACGGGAACGGAAACTATACGGATGAACATCAAGATGAATGCCAAGCTGAGCTAATGAAGTCGTTGTTTTGGTTACTGGCGACCGATGCTTTCCACGAGACATAATATTACGCACACATGATAATACGCTGATATGTGTCAATTTTTTTTATGATAGTTATCTCACTGTTCAATTAAGTATGGCATCAGCTCTGTTTCGCATGCACTTTTAAAAATAATAAATAAGAGGGTCATAAACAAAACAATTAGAGTAACAAAAAATTTATAAGCACACGGTTAGTTTTAATACTCTTTTTTTCATTATTTATTTACATTTTTCAGTCACCATTTAAACAATAGTTATCCTAATCGTAATAATATTATAAATGCGAATTTCAGTTAAAATGTTTGTTATGCTTTTACCCCTAAGCTGCTCAACCGATTTTAAAAATTCTTTCACCAATGGAAAGCTGTAGTATCAGCGAGTAACATAGGATTTATTTTATCCTTGAATTCCAATGGAACTGCTTACTTTCTTATAATAATGACTTCGACAGCTATTTAAAGGCATCAACGCGAGTGAAGGCACGGGTAAAAGCTAGTATGACTATACTTTATCATTATAATCAATTCTGAATAAACAAATAATGAAGAAATAAAATGTAGGGGGAAGGAGTTCAAGGTTGTATACGGAATGTTCATTTACAACTCGAGTTTTATGCAATTGTTCATTTATTGGTATGAAGTAATAACTTATTTTTTTCTCTTTGAATACTAATAAGAAATTTTGTTTCTGTTATGTAGAACTTTTATTTATGAGTATATGATTTTTTTTATTTACTTGAAGTGTTAGATATTTCAAATGTGTTTTAGATTGTAGTGATGATTTTTTATTTTGGCTAAAAGGTCGATGGTATCTTTTAGATTTTATATTAAATTTGTTATGAACGAAGAAATTCTTATTTTTTTTTATTGTTGTGATTCATGAAAACCTATAGGATTACAAATTTTAAGAAATTAAGATATTTTTAATACGTAGCACAATACTTTATTATTGTAGTAAGAAAACCAAAACCTGACCAATACAATATAAAAGGAAGAACAAAAGTATGTTAGTAATGAATTTATGTTTTCTAGTAAAAACAAATTAAACATTAATTGTATCCATACACAATTACTAAATATTAGTCTGTGGTCTAGAGAGGAACAGAAAAAAAAAAGATTAATTAAATGACAAGTAGGGTTGAAAATAGAGAAGGATCACTAGTGTACACATGGTCATGACACCCCTGTTTACCAAAGACGGTAAACCCCTTGGGAAAAGGAAAAGAACACTAGGGATTGTGACACCAGTTCTCATCTAAAGGTGAGCCTCTGAGGGGTTTTCAGTAGCAAGAATAATATTTGCTATATAAATGTCTTGACAGAGTGAGTGGTGAAGTGCTAATGCTGGATCTCTGTGATGTGGCCGAAATATTTTAAAAATGATTTCCTGCTATTAGTTTTTTCAACAAGTTCTATTTTAAATTGTGTAAATGATCATGAACCTCAACTTACAATGCAAAATATAGGATTTCTACAAAACAAAACCCAATGAAGGGAAGAAAATTTTATAATACCTTCCCATTTTTCTTAGTATAGAAAAAGCAGTCAGTCGATATTTTCTTTCATTATCAGCTTCAAGCCAAGTAAAAACGTGATAAACAAATACTGAAATTTTGCAAAGCAGAGATAATTCAGGATAAATAATTGCAAAACATGCGATATTGAGATAACTTGTAAAGTGAATTCCCATTACAGGCAGCAATTTTAACAAAAACATTACATGCAGACTGAACTTAGCCGATTTTATTACTTCGAGGTACAAACATTATCTATTGCTTTAAATATTCTCTACCAAGCATACAAAAACCTGCTAAATTTAAAGAAAATCTGAAAAGTATTGCTTTTTAATTCTGAAATATCCATACACAGTCACTCAACTTACCGTGATAAGATACACTAAATTTTAACACATTAATCAGATAATTTTTTAAAGCTATGATAACATTTAACCTTTAAAACAAAAGTATAATCCGCTCGGAAAATGTCATAGTTTAATTTAGTGATGGATAAAACCATGGCCAGTGGTTCTAGCTGGAACCTAGTGGTTCTAGCTGGAACCTACTTTTAAGTACTTAAACAGAAATTTAAAAAAAATATGGATAGGCTCTATTTTTGTATGTAAAATACATTTCTCTGTGCGAGTTTCTTTCATTCATTCATTCATTGTATTCATGTTAAAGACTTTTCAAAATATTTAGTTTTTTGCATTTTACAATATATATTGGCCAGGAAAACTTTTTTCATTAGGTCCACTCCAAAAAAAGCTTGCTTAATACTTGTTTAGCTAATCACAGTTTAGCAGCACATAGCACATTCAATATAACAGAATTTTAAAGCACCCAATGGTATTATAATAATTAAATTCATAAAAAAAACATTTGCAGATATAAAACAGGGTGAGAGAACTCATAATTGGATTGCCTAGTCAAGCCTAAAACAATGACATTCAGAAAACCACCCTCAACATGTTGTTCATCAAAAGTTTTCGGTGGGAAAATGACAAATGAATATCAACACCATAATAATTTAAAACTATAGCATGAACAGAATATCCAGCAGCAAAAAAACACACTACCCAAAAAAATTAGGAGAGCAAGCAAAAAAAAAGAACCCTTTGCAGGATTGCATTTGACATTGTCGCAGAGCAACTGCTCAATCCATTATCTGGAACTGAGAGGTGCTATTGTGTTGTCAAATTGGATAGTTAGGTGGAGATTAGGCGTGACCTTCAGGATAGCTATGCTTCGACATAATATGGGAGAGTACAGGTGTAACAAACTCCATACAACAAAAAGTAGCAAAAAACCAAGTTGTATGGGAAAATGTATTCTTTGAAATGGAAAAAACATGAAATGTTTCAGGACAACAATCAAGTTACATGTAAATAACAAAAAACTGATTGCTTAGAGTTGATACAGAACGTTTAATATGATGTATGGTACCCCTGTACTTCAAAAACGGCCACACACCTGTGATGCAATGAGGTTATCTGTGAGACTTTCGGGAATAATGTTCCACTCTTCATGAAGTGCAATCTCCTTGGCCCGGACAGTAAGCGAAGGCAGTAATCTTGCTGAATGTGTCCTCTGAATGAATCCCAAGCATGCTGGATAAGATTTAAATCAGGAGAACATGATGCCCAATCCATATTCTGTATTGTTTTAGCATCAAGAAAGTTTTCGACAAAACGAGTTGCAACATTTCTGGCATTATTCTGCATTAAAAGAGAAATAAAAAAGGCTGCTGTGTAAGGTCTTAGGATCTCGTTTGCATACCTTTCAGCCATCAATTTGCCATTAAGTACGATTTGCAGGATATGTACTGTGATCTTTCCTGCATGAATATTGGGTTCTTTCAAGTGCCCCTTTCTCTCCACACCAAAACATGACTGGCATCTCTTTTTAAACTATATCTGGACTCGTCTATTAACAGCACTTTACTCCAATCACTTTGCATCAAATCTCGATATTCAGCAGCCTACTTTCTTCAGGCCACCCGGTGTCTTGCCATCAAATACACACCATTGGCCTACATGCATACAGACCACCAGCATGAAGCCCATTTGGAATTGTTTGGCCTGAGAACCTTCGCCCTGTTGTCAAAAGAAACACAGTCTTTGAACCTGACTAGCATTGACTGTTCTGTCTCAACAAGCTATTTACAGGGTATACCAGTCATTATTTGCTGTGGTAACAGGTGGATGACCTTGTCTAGGCCAACGTCGAACATGCCCTGTTTCTCAGAATCGATTCCAGTCTTCCAATCGCATCCGCTAGTTCTTTGTGTTTCCCTGGATTCCAGTCTCCAAATAATACACTAAGCCACATGGATTCTGGTATATCCCATTGTCGTGACATTTTCCAGTTACCTTTTTAAAAACAGCCAAAAAAGTTAATTTCACTCCTGAGAAAGTGAAAAACAAGTTTTTCGAAATTACGATTTCTGCTCTTATATAATTTTCCTGATTTTTGAAGTCATGAATGTTGATTTGTATATAAAGTTTTCTTTTTCTGTTTTCTGCTACACTTAAGACTATGGATGTTTTGCATTAATTATCAGAAGAAATATTTGTGTAATTTCGTTAGATCCATGCGCTTCCCTAATTTTTTTTAGCAGTGTATTTATCCTTCAAAAATGGTTCATGTGATAAAGCACAACTCCACTATGAATCTCTTATGTATGAATGTTTCCTAATGTCACACTTCAAAGTAACACAAGAGCAATTAGTATGTAAAACTCAGAAGATGACAAGAATGAGAACTATGCCAGGAGAAGGAACTGATGTCCTATGAAGCAACATGAGGGCTATTAGAAATGAACCTTACAATATTGAACTATTGTAAAACCACTACACCTAACTAATGGGATATTTTAGAACCTCAAAAGATTTAATGAGTATAAGCCCACCTATACAATGGTTATTTAATAGAATCAAGATTCAAACATATAACAAATAATGCCACCTTCAAGTTTATGACCATGACTAGTTGGTTAATACAGCTTAGGAGGTGCAGGAACTCATGAGACATAACCTAATATCCCAAGATATTGATGACAAAAAAGATGGAAAAACTAATGTTTATTTTTTTTCTTCTTCAGAATTACTAAAGTTTGGAAGCCATTCAAAAGTAATTTACATGAAAGTTTTGCACAAATTCCACACAAATGGAAAATCTTACTTTTTTAAGTTACACAACTTTACACCAGGTAAATGGCAGCTAGTTTATGGTTAATCACTCAAAGCAAACATTTATATTTTTGCCACTTTTCATTACAATTCTTACGCATATAAACAACTAACACATTAATTCTATACTTAGATTTGTACAAAATCAATGTCAAATGTTTCTTAAAAGAAACAATTTTCTTTGCTAATTCTTCATCCACTAACATGCCATTTAAACAACTGCAGCATACATAGGAATATGTGAAAGATCCCAGAAAAATGCTTTAAATGGAACAACAAGTTTTAAGTTTATCTTATTGGAATAGGTTAATGATCACATAATTCAATACATCAAAACAAAACTGTAGTTTTTTCATTAATTACAGGATATGTTTTATGAATATGCCCCACAATTCTTAAATTTTTAACACACACAGTTTGTTTGCTTCCTGAAATTAAATGACTATTATACATTACTACAAAAAAATAAATAGTGAGAAAGGGAATTTGTGATAAAAATAAGTCCGCACAAGGCATGAACCAAAAGATTTTTTTTAAGTGCATATGTTTCAAGGACAGAAATTAACGATTCAAGGGTAAAAGTTACTATTTTTTTTTAACTGTGATCATGGATGCATTTACATACAGTGAAACGTCACTTATCCGAATCAATTCGAACCAGACACCGTTCGGATACGCGATTGTTTGGATAACCGAAAACCAAATGCGATCCATGCAGTATATGAAACCAGACACTATACGAATATTGAAAATCACCACATGCAGGAAACGTGCTTGAAGAAATAGCAAAATAGGTGCAAAATGTTGCAATTTTACCTTTATTGTGGAAAATAATCACTTATTTTTCGCTGTACCACTGTACACCTTCGTTTTTTCGCTGCAAGGTCTCCGATTCTCTTGGTTCGGATATTTGACGTTCCGGATAATAAACGTTTGGATAAACAACGTTCTACTGTATTAAAAAAAAGCTTACCAGTATGTGATCGGATATGAATTCTTAAATTTTCTAATCTGGAGAATTTTTTACCACAGACATCACATCCATGAGGTTTTTCATGTGTATGAGTTCTAATGTGAATTAGCATTCTATATCTGAAATATAAAAAAATCAAATGTTTACTTAACATAAAGTGACAAAATTTAAAATTACATATATTGCCATATGTTTTTTAAAATTTTTTTACACAAACATTACATGTAATATATCAACACAAAAGTATTTTGCCTGCACTTTTTGCAGACTGCAGTGATTAGATTCAAGAATCCAAAATATTTTACATCTGTTTTAATTCATGTGAGAATATTAAAATACATAAACTTTATAATCAGCATATAAAAATCTTAAAGTCATAAGGTTTGGATTAAATGCTAAGTCTATATGTATCACTAGAGAGAGAACAGACTGATAGCAATTTATAGTTCTAAACAAGAGTTTCATCATTTTAATAAATAAATCCATTTTGTCTTTTCATGCAAGGAACAATGAACTTAAACTTCAGAAACTTAATTTAAAAGAAATACACATTTAGTTTAAGAAAAACAAAATTACACATCAAGTATAAAATAAAGAAAAGTCATAAAGGTAACATTCATGATAATATTTTTATAGATTACTTCGAAATTGCAGTGACAAAACTAAATTCTAATGAGCAAAAATATCTTCAAGATAGCAATATGCATTATATAAAAAACATTGGAAGCATATAATAAATACTATATATTATCTTAAGCAAATAAACTGCAGTTAAATTTTTTCTATAAACAATTTACTTAAGAAATTCAGCCACATTAAAATACAGCCATGAAGAAATGAGATAAAAACTTTCGATAGCAATTGGATCCTTGACACCAGCTGTTAATGTAAAATAAGAGTTACAAAATAAATTTATGGTGAAATGAGACTAAAATATTTTTCCTAATATTCTGAAATTTGGTATTCATTACAATGGCAAAATGTTCAAAAAAATCAGAAAACAAGACAATGCTAAAATAATATGGATCTGTATTTTATACTGGTGTACAAAACTTAAGCCACAGGTTTTTATCTTTTTTTTTTGCCATAATTATACAAGAAATCATCTAATAGACATGAAAATTCTGAATCAGATACAGCATTTTGTACTTAAATGATGACGAAGCATAGTTGTGCAAAAAAAAATACAATGGATACAGTATGGAATAAAAAAAAGTTGCCAGCACAAGAGGAAGATAAGTTACCTCCCCTTAATGCAATGGTTGCTTCACACCCTCTCTCCATGCACCAGATTGTCCTACAGTTCTTGAGGTAAGAGTGTCCATTCCTCTAATGGCATCAGTTTCAATTACTAAGAGGATGTAATCGTGCCGTAAGAGGATGTAATCGTGCCGCAAAAGGCGTCTTCTCAAAACATCCCACACGCTTTATGGGATTTATAAATCAGGAGAGAAGGGCTGGCCAATCCACTTGAGTAATATCTTCACTTTTCAGTAGCTTTTGAAAGTCAGCAGTATGATGTGGCTGTACATTGCCATTAATAAAAATGAAATCTGATCCAAAACATCTCGTAAAGGACATACACGGGGATGGATCAACTCCTTACGATACCAATCTCCTGTAACAGAACCTTTGTTGAAAACGTGGAGCTCACTTTGAACGTGCAGCATGATGCCTCCATAGATAACTCTAGAACTACCATAACAGTCTCCTTCTGTGATGTTACTTGGATGAAACCGTGTCTCGAACTCTTTCCAAATCAACTGGCATTGAGAATCCCTTGTGGTACTGAAACGATTTTCATCTGTACAGAGGACGACTCCATTGATTAGATGTCCACCGAAGGCCAGCTTTAAAGGAGATTCAACACTCGGACCTTTGTGAAGGTGTCTGACCACAGTAAGCCGAATTTGTTGCCCTGCTGCTGTACACAGTTGAGAAATGGCATTTTCTCACTGGTATTGGGGGCTCCTTTCACCAGCAGGACACTATATCAGTCATGATGAACAACAGCAGATGATTCTTGGTACGGAATACGGCCTCCCCTTATTGCAATGGTTGCCTCGCACCATCTCTCCATACACAGCACCAGATTGAACAACAGCTCTTGGGGTTAGGCGCATTCCTCAATCAGCATCTATTTTAGTTGTTGGGTGTTCCTGGAAGATGTAATTGTACCACAAGGCATCTCCCCAAAGCATCCCACACGTTTTATGGGATTTCCCAAGCGGGTGAATGAAACTCATTGATTTCGAATTCTTCAGCTACATTGGTCCCTCCTCAAGCTTTCAGATTATTCTTCTATGTGTGAAATCATCCAGGTGATTTTTTCTAGTCTTATTTCATGAAAGAACTCATTAGAAAGTGCAACAAAATATTTAAATGTGCCTCCATTTTTTCTTTTATAGTAGTCTTGAGCTGCATGCCAACTGCACACATTTTGCTTTGATTCATCTCACCTACGACATTTTCTTCTTGACATATGCAAATGTATCACCTTTCTACTGAATTGTGTAATCATTGTACTGGTCACAATACCCCTTTTTGTGCAATTTCACGGTTATCCGCTCAAAATTTCAATTGTTGCTCAAGTTTTACACACCAAAGTAGTATATAGCATTTTTAATTGTACCATTATGCAGCAATTACTGAATTATACCAATACAATATTAATTTTAATAAGAGCGCTCTCCGAAAGAAAGGAGAAAACAGGAATATTTTACATTTGAAATAAAAGAAAGGAGTTAACATCTCCAAATACAAAGTAAGTCTTTTGGAAAGGGGGGGGGGGGTATAATTTTACACACAATTTCATAAAAAATGCTTTTTGTATTTGCTGTATATTGCATTATTTTAACTTAATTTATACATATAAATTTAAAAATCTTTTGTTTCACAAAAATAAATAATTTTGTCAAACTTTTAAGCATTTTGTGTTATTTCCTTCAGTTGCAACTAATGAAAGCAATTTTTTATGTCAAAATTTTTATTGTAATTTATTGTAAACTGCAATACATTAACAAATACCAACATCCATCCAAATTTGAAAATTCATTGTTAATTACCAATACTTTGTAAAACTTTTCTTTTGAGTATCTTTTTAAAAAAATATTTATGAAAATTAAATGCAGCCCAAATGGCAGGCATCTGGCACACTCACCTGAGGAAGGTTCCTTATAGAGTCAATTTTAACAATCTAAGATGTTCTGGCTGAGGAAGTTCTCTCCCCAGTCAGAAAAAAAGCAGTAATGGTTCTGACATTTTCACAACTGCTCCAAAAAGCAGGATCAATGACAGGAAGAAGCGATTACAATGGGCAATCTAACATCATTGAACTTTTGTCAAAAATGATACACATTAAAATTTTTTCCATGAAAGAATGTCTTTAAATAAGAAAAAAAAAAGAATTTATTACAAAAATAGGGCTTTACATGGAACTTAAAACTGATGGATTGGTTGTTTAATAATGAAGGTAAGAGGATATTGGCAAATAGGCCTTGGAATTTTGAGCCATAGTCAAGAGAAATAATATTGACAAGTTAGGTTCCAAACACAAAACACTATTATTTATTTTAATATGAAATATAATGCCCTCTAATAAAATCATTCATCAGAGGAACAACAAATATTAAATGTTTAATTTTAATAAAGGGAAGTATATGTTACATGGAACAGTAAATGGAATTTAGCATTCTTATTACAAAAATTACCTTGCATTAATAGCCTTTCCTTGACGAGAACAACCACTCCAGTGGCATCTATACAAGGAATTTTCATCTTGATTTACATGGGAATTATTCACATGAAAGGCAAGATCTTTTCGACAAAAGAAATGCATATCACAGGAATCCCAACCACATTTGTAAACACCTTTCTCCTCATCATCTTCCTCTTCTACATTATTGCAGTTACTAGGTGTCGGGTGATGCGAATAAACACGAAGAAATGATGGTGGTCCATAACTCTGATCAATGGAGCATAACTGAAAGGACTAGGTAAATTTAGTTTTAACTATACAGCAATATTAAATCAATAATTTATTTAAAAAATGGTACTTTGAAGAGTTTTCTTTCAAAAAGTTAAAAATGCATGCAATGCTATTACTATGATAGAAAAGCACTTCAAAGCTATTGATCATTCACATAATTGAGTGATAATTACATTTATATAGTTTTTGTAATTCCAAGAATGAGTAAAATTCTTGCATTATAAGAATAAATAGCACAATCATTTATTTGCAAAAATCATTCATGTCAAAAAATTATAAAATTTATGAATAGGTAAACATTTAAAGGTATCTTATATTGTAATTATCTATAAAGGCAATTATCACTTAGATTTAAGTTGCATGATACAGTTTGTCCATAAAGTAATGAAACTGGAAGTCATGTCCACTCACTAGCAGAGCACTCTGGTGGCAGGATTTGTGATGAGAGATTTAAGCTAAGCAATGCACTGGCCAGCAATCACATCTGAGCTCTGACTCGCATGTGGTGTTAAAATTGTTTGAGTTTGTCATTCCATACAATGACAAAAATGGAGCCTTTATCGGAACAGTACAATATGAATAAATTATCATTTTACCCATGGCAAACCACTCCCAGAACACTTACCTTGAATAAGGAGGTTTATAATTACACAGTAAAGAGCTCAAATTTTCCAGTGAGTTCAAGAACAAATGGATAACTTTTGAAGGCTTCGAGAAATATGGACATACTTCAAAGAGTGTTTTGGATGAAAATGTAGTGAAAATAAAACCTCTACCAGACTCTAAACGTTATTTGAGCGCAAGATTAATCACCAAAGAACTCAACGTGTGCAAAACAATGGCTCACAAAATTTCTGAAAATTTGGTTTGAGTGATATAAGAAACATCACTTTTTTCCCCTGCAAGATATTGCAGCAACTAGGAAGTAAATTAGACTTCTATAAATTTTCACATGTGGTTACATTGTTTAAGATGTTCTAGTAAGACCCCAATACCTAGCACGAAAGTTTGGAGTAGTACACCTTGAACTCTCAAGGCCAAGAAAGAAAGTCTTCAAGGTAAAGACAATGTTTACAATGTATTTTTTGACAAGTGTGAGGTGATCTACAAAGAAATTTAACCACAGTACATATCCTCTATCTGAAAATAGGTTACAGCAGCTATCTTCCAGGAAATCATTATAGCATGCGAATTGTGTTGGCAGAAGTGTATCAATATCGGAATTTTAAGAATGTGTCAATTGGATGGGTAAATTTTTACTACAACTAGTCTCATTAGTTTATGGATATATTTTGTGTGTCACTTTATAAAGAATGAAACATACAAATTACTATATGCAAAGCCAAAATGTGTATAAATACCTAGTTAAGCCAAACGTTCCGATACAAAAACTAGAGGTTGCTTGCTGTGACTTAAATGCATCAGATTATTTTAAATTTACTTCTTGGAGATCGTCTACAATTTTATGCATGCTGTTCTAAATCAGAGCTTTAACAAACTGAACAGAAGGGCACAGCAGATGCTTGTCAGCATCAAGAGCCAGTCATTAATTTTTAAGGTTCTGGTACATTTAGACATCAAAAGGTTATTCATTTATCGAACAATTAAAAGATTGAGATCAACAGTGTTCCAGATTGTACTAGAAACTGTCATACAAGCTTGGTGAAAAGCAGACAGGGAAAGAATTTGATGAAAGAAGATTCTTTTTGTTAAACAGATGATCATGTCAAGAACAATTTGTTAAACAGTAATTAGACCAAGAATTTATTGAAGAATATCTGCTCAGTTTCCTGCAAAATAAAGCAACAGAGGTACCTTAAAGCAAAAGCATGGTTACAGCAACATGCCTATAAGAGCCACAGACGAATTCTGTTTACCTACAAGAAAATTTGACTGAGGAATGCCCGTGTCTGTATAAGGAGTAGCCGAGAAACTAAAAAGAAAACAATGCATGTAGAGAGCTTACAGGCTACTACAATGGTAGGAGGGCCTGAGAGATTCATTTTTGTGAGAAAGGAATGAAAAAAATTGGTAAAAGTTTATTAAGACGCTCTTAGAACAGATAATGAAACTCCTAAAAGTAAACCTGTTCAAATGAAATGATTGAACTTTTCAACAAGACTACTCCTCCTCATAAGACGATGGCAAACCGGATGTGTTTGAAAGAGAATGTGCTACATTTTATAGAACAAAGATTAGCCTTCCAGCCATCTGGTTTTAAATTCATTTGAATATAAACTGTAGTCAGTATTGGAGGCTAAAGTAAGCCAAGAACAACATTCCAATATTAACAGTCTTAAACATTCTTGAAGGAAAGCAAAGATGGAAATTCCCATCGTGGTAGTATGTCTCGGTAGATGAGTGGTCAAAGAGTTAATGCCAGTGTGAAATCAAAGTGATAAATTTGAATAAAAAGGTGCATAACGTTAAATAAAATCTCAAATTATAACTTAAAAAATTTAGTTACCGAGTTCATTTTAACTCCTTTATAATTGTATCAAAACTTACAGCATGAATAGATATTTTGCAAAACAAATACATTTCTTACAGAAATTAACCAGATGAGGATTATGCACATATTTATTGACTCCTTCTGGCACAATTTAAAAATGAAAAACTATACATGAAATAAACATTTAATTCTTATTTTAACGATTCTTACACATCTGATTAATATCCATTTTTACATATTGTTAAAAATTTTGTGTAAGGAATAAAAATAGTGTAAAATAATTTATATCTGGATGTGTAATAGGTTTATATTACTATGTGTGTTGCAGTTATTTTGTTAAAATTGTAATATTTGTAAGCAATGCCATCCCTTACAATATAATGGCAATTCAATGAAAACTTGGTGATGGAGCCCAGTTGGCATTATTTGTGTATGTGTGTGACTAGTTATTGACTTTATAGATTCTTCTGGAAATTAGTGCAGAAATCTAATATCACGAATTTATGACCCAAGTAGATTTTTCGAGAAAAATCTGCGAGGCCTATAAATACGGAGTAGCTTGCCAAAACCGATTTAGTATTGTTTTGACTAGCGATTAGTAATCTTGCCTTGACTGTTGAAGAGTCTACCAGTGATTAATGATTACTTCAGCTGTTGAGTAAAACAAGCAAGTGCTTCTGAATAATCCTTAAACATTTGTATTTTAGACACTAGTAGTTGGGTCTGTGCACTGTAGAAGGTGTAAAGGCCTTCCAATATTCCTTCTGCGAATTTGAGTACTTTATCCTGTATTTCAAGGATTGTTTTTCGACAATAAATTTCCATTGCTCCTGAAGAACTGCCTTGTTCTTTGCGACTGATTTGCATAAGATCCTCGAACCTCAATAAAAGTAACAATATTGTTAATATAAAAAAAAGGTAAAATTAAGAAAAATTGGAAAAAATAAAAGCAAAAACTTAATAAGGTATATAGTTAATAGTCTTAAAGTGTGTGATACTTTTCAAAACACTATGGTAAGTTCAAAGGAATCCTGCATTGTTTACACTGCCATGGAGTCCCACTTCTAATTTTATTCCTGTAGCACACAGCACCTCTTAGGTTTTCTTTTATTCCGAGTTGAAGGAATATATTCTGGAAAATGTCCCCATCTTTTAACCTGCAACCTAGCCATGAACTCACTACATGAAGGACGCCCGCGAGTTTTATTACCCTGTAGTGTTAGGCTTTGTGTAGAAATTGCTCTGCTATGTCCAATCAAAAGAGCCCTGTTTGATTTTGTTCGTATTATTGATATTAATAAACATAAGAATTGTAGAATACAATGTCAAACCTGCAAAAAAATATTTCTTTATATCCCTCTCGTATATTTTTCCATAACCGAAGAACAAGCCGTCAATCATTTTTATTGCCATCTCCCATTCCATTATTGTACTCAATCGCACAACCTGGCTTTAAAACATTCTTCTCCATTTTTCCTAATTCTCTCCTTTCCCATATTCATGATGTCATAATTACAATGTTTGCTCTCTGCTGTTGTGTGAGTATGTATACATTCCCTTTGTCAGACCACTTCAAAGCCAGTAAACCTCGACCAAAGAGACTTCGAACTTCTTCGAAATTATATTAAACAATAATTTTAGTCCCATGACGAGTGTAGCTCATTACTGTGCAGTATTGGCATAAAAAACCAATGAAGAACTAGACTCATCATTTTACCAGGAGTTAATACTCCATGTCACGTTTAATTTCATAAAGTTGTTTAAAAATGACTCAAGAATCAGTGCATCAAGGAATCTGTTACAGATTCATCTGATAAATTTTAGTAATGAAGATCAGTACAACAAAACCAATTTCTTAGTAATGATAAACAATTATTAAATACACACATTTCATTTAGTTTGATATAACAACCCCATTGGAGTGAATTAGTGAGTCTTAATGTTGCACTATTCATCTACTTAAAGGCTTTTTGCGATGGACCTCGTAACTTTGAACCATAGTCAAATAACGAGGACACTTGAGCTGGCCTAACTCCTAACTTCCACACCACACCAACAGGAGGATGCTTGAGTCTTGACATATTTAATGTGTATTGGCCTCCTCTGCATGATGGGTCTTTAGCGGTACTACGCTCGAACTCGTGACAAGCCGACCACAAGTCTCTTACCTTGACCCCACTAGGCTACTCCGGCCAATCTTTGGAATAGTACCCAATATTTGGCTTGTTTCAAATGGGAGAAGAGGGAATTATATGTCTACTAAGTCTGAAGGTTTTGCATTAAGATTATTCCTTGATACAGTTTGCATTGCCCATTTAACGTTTTCAAATTGGTTTTGTTGGTGCAAGGGTCATATTTTGCCAATCTACACCATACACTTGTCAATTTACAAAATACCTGATCTGTGATCTAGACCAAAGTTTTTCAAACTATGGCCGGCAAGCATTGCAAATCTCTAACTCAATTTTGATTTCATTTAAAATTCATAATGCAAGTAAATGAAGCAAGCTAATTAATTGACATATATAATGAAATTGGATAATTTAATTATAGTAACCGATTATATGAGATTTATCCTTAAACGTTATGAAGTGAAATAATAGCTAATTGACATAATAAAATTAAATATAAATATAATTGAGCTTTATGTAGCTTTCAACTGACAAGTTTTTGCAGCTCTATGGATCTGTTAATAATTTTTGAATCTCATTTTGGAGAAATTTTTTTTTTTTTTTTACATAGATAAGTAGTTCTGAAGGTGTGTGTGGGGGTAGAAAATTTATGGAACTGATCAAACTGTGAGTGTATCCACACAATCCAATTTAATAAATATCAGCATTACTCTCTTTAAATACATACTACAATGCAAATCAAACTTTTCTATTTGAAGGGTTGCGAAATTCTTAAATTTTTCATGTACCATTCAAAATTTGATTCCTACTAATTTAAGAATTTTCAAAACAGGTAAAATATTTTACTTTGATAAAATACTGCAAATTGATTCTGTATTAATTTTTAACATGTGATGATCAAATTATACTCCTCAAAATGCTCTGGATAAAAATCTTTAATTGCCCTAATACTGAAACAAAATAGACAAATTATTTAAGTGGTTATGATTTGCATGAAAACTATTATTTAAAATCAATTATACTCACTTTTTTGTCATTTGTATCACACAATGGTCTATCTTCTACAATCCCATTTTTCAATAACCCATGTGCAACAAGAAGCTCAAGAACAAGTGGAGATTTTATTAAACTTGAAGATGTAATGTCATACAAATTTGTACATGTTAAATCTGATTGATCACATTCAACACAATCCAACTTATCAATGCTATTTGAAACAGATGATTCCACTTCGTCTGAAAATAAAAAGGTTAAAATACAGGTTATAGTTAACTTGAAAATATTTTATTTTACTAATGTAAAAAATACATGCTCACTTATAACACTTACAATAAAACATTTCATATTTTTTTTATATATCATAATCCTATACCCTTTTAGAATCTAAGGACAAATATATGAAATAAATTTTATTATGAACTGAATATTGAAGTAGCTTAATGGTTAAATTTAATAAAGTAATTATGGATTTAATTATCATTTAAATATTACAAAATGAAGGAGCTTTTCATAAAAAATTGTTTCACTCCTGCAGCATATTAAACCATAATTGAGGGATAATATTTGTTAAGTTTCCAGAAGAGTAAAAATATTAACTAAATGAAACACTAATAAAACAATTTTTTTAGTTAAATGTATTAATAAATATTTTTAAAGATATATATAAGATATAGTTTATTCATACTAATTTCATATGTTAAACCATTAAAATATGTTTTCCACAGCAGAAATGTTGAAAAAGTGATATGAAAGCATGACAGGAATAAATAAAAAATGGACCACATTTAAAAAGTTGCCCTTCATTTATCCCAACAATAAAATTTTAGAAACACAAAATTAATATAATTTAAATAAAATATGGTAATTATTCACATAAAATAGTGATTACTCTAATAATCTCATGCTGAGTTCTCAAAACTTTTGACCCATTGATTTCTTAGTTGGTAAAGTGAAGACATTCTTTTTTAGGTAGACTCACTCATGGCACAATTCCCATATGATTGTATAATACACATATATGTTCAATAATGAAGAAAATTATCCTAAAAAATGATACAGTATAAAAATGCAATTCTTGGAGCTTTCTTAAAAAAGCTTGAATTGTATCAAACTTTCAACCAACTGCTATTCCAAAAAAGATCTGATCATAAAGAGAAATTATTAGCTAGAGACAATTCAGATTTATTGACAAGGAAATAATGTCAACCAAATCAGAAAATAGCAAAGCAGAGAATTGTTTCATGGAACGGTACTTACGTATTATCGCAACCAAGTTGGTGCGATTTGTAAGTTTGAGTAAGAAAGTATGAATAGAAAGAAAATGTACATTTATTAATTACAGATAATTTTTAATACAGTTTTTTATATTATTTTGTTTTAAAATATAAAATAGCAATTAGACCCTTCCGGTTTCGAATTTGAATAAGTTGCAAAATTATTTTTTCGGCGGAAATCTTTTGGCTATTGCTTTTAGCACTGATTGAAAACCGTCTTCGCCATTAACGGATTGAGCTTGGCGCCATATAAATTTGATAAGGTATGAGTCAAGATGATGACGGGCTGTTCCTCTGTTTTTTGTTGCGCCATCTTTCGTTTCTCGGCAAATTCTGCCGAAAACCCATTGCTGTGGTAGTACACGCCCAGTGTTATTTTTTCTTTTTACAAATAAACTTTCGTCTATTTCCACAATAAGTCCTTTGTCGCCTATTTGCTTTCTTTCTTTTTCATCCATTTCAAGGGCACATATCTCCCGCATGTTCCAATCTATAACAGTTTTGTCAGCAATTCCCAGCTCTTCTGCACAAAATTTAATTGAGGTTAACTCTTTACACCAACAATAAATGAAGCGCACCACTGTCACAAATGAAATTTGGCTACCTTCAAACCAATTTCCGGTTCTCACACCCAAGTGTTGATTGCACTCTTCGACGTTACATTTCCAGAAGATTTGCTTTCCAAAATACAGTTTCATTTTATGAGAATTTTTACAAGTACGTTCGTTCGGTATAATTCCATATCCCTGTAACAATTCAACAGCATCTTTTTCACTTGCATGCAGATCCCAAATACCCATAGTTAAAGTATTTCACAGCATTCAATCTGACCAGTAAGCAAAATAATTTCTTTACGAAAAACCACATATAACATGTAGGGTTGCCGTAAGTAGGGTCGCCAAATTTGGCGATTTATGCGAATTTTGGCCTGGTTGCTTTAATACGTAAGTACCCATGGAACTGAGTGAAGTTTAAAATTAAATCTTTGTTTCCCTGTAAACTAAGGGGAAAACCACAACTATTGAAACTTCATAAAGAAGTGTGCCTAATAGAATGAAGAATGTCATGGAACTAACTAAGCAAGAAAAAAAATTTGGTTGAGAACAAATTTGATATAAGGACGACAATACATGTTACTGGAAACTAATATTGTGGTCCTATAATTTTAAGAGACCAAAAAGTATTTATCAACGAAAAAGATACAATCTGTACAACAACAAAAAACACTTTTAATACACAAGAAAAAGCTATTGACCATTTACTGGTTTTTCTAGCAAATTAAATTATACAATTAACATAGGATTGTATATTTTATTATTGACAACTTTCTTAAATAGCATAAGAATTTAACTTTTTTTTCTTGTTCAAATGTTTTACTATCATTAAGTAAAATGGATATTAATGTAATACATCTGTTTTTTTGATGGGCAATATCTATGAGTTCCTTTTTTGGAATACAAAACCATATCAAATACAAGATATGTGTGTGTAGCTTTCTTTTTACTATTGATCATTTAAAACTGAAAACACAACATGTAAATAAATACAGAAATTCATTCAAATGATTAAAATATAACTTATCAAAAAATTTATCAATTTAGCAGTAAGTCATAATATTTCAAATGAAAGTTAAAAAAATATTAACACACTAACAAGGGGAGGGCACGACTAAGGAAATTCATTTGGGGATGAGACTTTGTGCAATAGTAATACTCCTCTAGGGTGTTCAACCCTCAATGTAATTCCACCGAATGGTCAGTTTATTTGGAGAAAACAGCCTTCAAAGTTCATGCTTAGCTTTCATACAATTAAGTAATAACTATTGCCAGCGATCCAGTGTGATGGTTGGTAAAATAGCTGGTTACCATATGTATGGACTCAGTTCAAGTCACAATATCGGTTGATTTTTTTAAATTTTTAAATTCATTTAATTATTTTTACAATGAAATAAATTTATTTAAAAATGGTTTATTAAATATAAAATTATATTTTAGATAAATATTTTGTATTTTAAAAGTAAAATAATTACTGTAATTATATAAACAATTATATTTTATAATTATTGATCAGGGTTCGAGGATTTTATGCAAATCAGTTGTAAACAACAAAACAGTTCTTTAAGAGCGATGAGAATTTGTTATCAGAAGGATTTCACACCTTCAACAGCACTCAGACACAATAAGCAGTGTCTAAAATACACATATGTATAAGCTTACTCACAAGCACATCCGAGCTAATCACTAGTCAAAACAATGCTCACTAATGGCTGGTTGAAACAAGACTGACTGTTACGGCGAGTATCACTCTATTTATAGCCCTGGCGGAAACTTCGAGAAGGATGCGCTTGCGATGTAGAACGTGAAATTAGTGGATTTCTCCACAAATTTCTAGAAGAATCAAGAGAGTCCAAAACTCGACAAAAATTGTCACCAACATGATTGCCAAAAACTATGCCAAGTTACCATTGAAACACCATTATAACGTAAGGGACGGCCCTCTGCTTGCGAATATTACAGATTTAACATAAAATATGTATAACAGAGTAATATAAATGCATTACACATCCAAACACAGATGTACACTATTTTATACAAAAATTCATTACACTATATTATAACTGGTTTGTGATAATTTTTTTTTTTAACTTTGAAATGCATTTATTTTTTTACAATTAAATAAATTTATTCAAAAAAAAGACCATTAAATATTTTATATAACAATAAAATAATGAAAATAATAATTTATAACATATAAGATGTATTATATTTTATTATAGTAATTATAAAATAATTTTTTTAAATAAGTAATATACACTGAAGAGCCAAAAAAAACTGGTACAGGCATGCATATGCAAATAAAGAGACATGGAACCAATCAGAGTACGGCGCTGGGGTCGGCAAAGCCTATATAAGACAAGTGTCTGGCACAGTTGTTTGATAGGTTACTGCTGCTACAATGGCAGGTTATCAAGATTTAAGTGAGTTTGAACATGATGTTATAGTCGGCATACAAGAGATGGAACATAGCACCTCCGAGGTAGCCAATGAAATTTTGATTTTCACGTACCACCAGTGACGTAGATACTAATGGACCAGGCGGTGCCGTGCACCAGGGCCCTTAGACTCTGACCACCACGCAAATCAAAATTGCAATAATTTTTCCCACGTTGAAGACATAAGTATAAAAGGTTGCAATCATAGAAACTCAGTTGAAAGTAATTTCGAACTTGTAGAGAATTCTCCAGAATTATTTCCATTGCTTTTATACTGGCGCGAACTTTACATATTGAAAAGTTTCAATTATTATTTAAATTATTTTCAATTTCTTCATTTTTCTATAAACTTACTTAAAAATAAACTTCAAGTTCGATGAAAAATTTTACCTTACTTATTATTACATCTTGATGTACGATTCCTCCCACCCTTCTCTCTGTGTTAGTTTCTTGTTTCAAAATTTCACAATCTACTATCTTCAATAGACTGATGTAATTTTGTTGCCCTGGGGCCCTCTTCTGTTCTTTTGCAGGTTTTTTTTTAAAAATAATAATAATAACATCACATTGCATTCTCTTTCATGCATATTTTTTGTACCATTTTCTGTCTATCTCGGTGAACCATTTTGTAGCTCTAAGCCATCTGGTAGGTAAGTTCGATATTCCCGAATAAATAAATAGCAGGGCTTCTGCAATGGTGTTTTGTAACATAGCATCACCTTTCTCCTTCCTTTTAACGTCAGTAAGTACTCGAGCACACATTAAATGTATTTCATATATTAGAAAACTAAAAATTATTGATAAAAAAAGAAACCCAGTGGTGCATTTAAGTGCAAACAACACCAAGAAAGAGAAGATAATAAACTAAAATTGACAAATTTCTTAGGCAGCCTTCTGGAAGTACTTCTGATAAAGTAATTTAGATAATGTTATCACAACCCTGTTGCTCAAGAAGCCTACTGAATGAAATAACAGTTATTGCAGTTAAAGAAACTGCCGATTATGTCAAAGACGACCATGTCTGCATGGAACATACAAGAGTGAAGGAACTACATTGATCTCTATATTTATTGAAAATGAGAAAAATCTTTTTATGACTGGGGTAACTTCACAAAGAAGATATTAAATGATAACAAAAAACGCCAAATTCTTGATATAGGGTCTTTTCCAAAAGACATCCAACAGAACAAAAGGTTTATTTCATAATCCTACTACTTTTCAGACAATCGTTTTTGGTTATGTCATTTAGCATGGAGGCGGACGTGTTCTTGTTCCAACTAAATTATTGGGATTAAGCTTCTCATTTTTTTCTTCTACAAACTATTAACACCAGTCAGAAGCAAAAAAGTTGAATTTTCTCCCATCCCAACCAATTTGCTTTCAATTTTGAATTTTCTGTAACTTAATAACAAGAACCTAGTTGGAACAGTGAAGCAAAGAGGTGGAGGCATTCCTGCTTGGGTTAGGTAATTTGGTATTTTTAGGGTATAGTGAATCATGATCTCTATTTAAATATTTTAAAGAACATTTTGAAATTATCTGACCAAAAGTTTTGATATTGTAGACGACTTGATTTTTTAACTAGATATTGATACCAAGTGCACTGCTTTTAATGTACACCATTGGCATCTCTATAACTGTCTGAAATTCTGAAAAACCTAAACCACTGGATTTAAGCCTAGTAGAACATATTTCATGAGAATTTGATTTTAAAAATACAAAACTTGATGTATAAAAAACAATGTGAAGTAAAGTAAATAATCACAGAAGAATGGAGTAACAAATCAATACAAAAATTACAAAAACCTGAGGAAATTCATACCATGAGGTTTATAAATTATTGTGGATGCTAAAATATTTTCTACTATAAATATTGTAATTTTTTAAAAAATTTTAAAGCTATGTTGAGATTTCTTTGTAGTGTATGAAGACTTTTGTGGCATAATTTTTTAGTAGTTTTTATAATTAATTTTTTAAAATAGTTATATGTTTTAAAAATGGGCTACATTATTCTATTAAGAACAAGTTGCATATATCAAAAAAATTGCAATTCTGATATATTAATTTTTATTAGTCACAAACGTTACATTTTATAGAAAATTGCAAGTGTACAAACACTTTTGTAATCCACTGTATTTTTACTTTCTATGATTAAAACCTCCCAAGACAGGGCCCTCATTTTCTTTTACACCAGGGCCTTTGGATACCTAGCTACGCCACTGCATACCACCATTTTATGAATGTACCACGAACATCGGGAATCCAGTAAAAAATTAAATTAACATCGCTGCTGCCGGAAAAAGATCATGCAAGAACAGGATCAATGATTATTGACGAGAATCATTAAGCCTGACAGACGTGCAACCCTCCCGCAAATTGCTGCAGATTTTAATGCTGGGCCATCAACAAGTGTCACCATGTGAACCATCAATATGGGCTTTCGGAACCGAAGACCCACTCGTGTACCCTTGTTGACTACATGACACACAGCTTTACACCTCGCCTGGGCCTGTCAACACCTACTTTGGACTATTGATGACTGGAAACACGTTGCCTGGTCTGACGAGTCTCATTTCCAATTAAAATGAACTGATGGACGTGCATAGAAATGGAGACAACCTCATGAATCGATGGACGGACCCTACATGTCTGCAGGGGACTGTTTAAGCTGGTGGAGTATCTGTGATGGTATGAGGCGTGTGCAGTTGGCGTGATATTGGATCCCTTATATGTCTAGATGTGACTATGACAGGTACGAAAGCATCCTGTCTGATCACCTGCACCCATTCATGTCTATTGTGCATTCCGACGGACTCAGGGAATTTCAGCAGGACAATGCGATGCCCCACACGTCCAGAAATGCTACAGAGTGGCTCCAGGAGCACTCTTCTGAATTTAGATACTTCCAATGGCCACCAAAATCCCCAGACATGAACATTATTAAATATAATTGGGATCCTTGAAACATGCTGTTCAGAAGAGATCTCCACCTCCTCTTACTCCCACTGATTTATGAACAGCCCTGCAGGATTCATGGCATCAATTACCTCCAGCACTACTTCAGACATTAATAGAATCCATGTCACATGGTGATGCGAAACTTCTGAGCGCTCGTGGGGCCTTACACAATAATAGGCAGGTGTATCAGTTTTTTTGGCTCTTCAGTGTATTTTACACTTAATTATAATATTTTATATAATATTTTATTTATAACATATTGTACTTCACATTATAAAACTATTTGCAACTAATTTTTATATAAAATGTCATTTAATATTTATTATAATATATTTTTAAAATTTAACAGTAAAAATAATAAATGAAATTAAAACAAAGAAACCGATAGCACAACTCGAACTAAGGCCAATTGCGTGGTAACCAGCAATTTTACCAACCATGCCACCAGATCACTGGAAATAGTTACAACTTTATTGTATAAAAGCAAATCATGAAATTTGAAGTCTATTTACAGTAGAACGTCATTTATCCGAATCAATTGGGACCGAACACCATTTGGATAGGCGATTGTTTGGATAACCAAAAACTAAATGTGATTCATGCAGTATATGAAACCAGACACCATATGAATATTGAAAATCATCACATGCAGGAAACATGCTTGAAGAAAAAGAAATATGTGCAAAATGTCGCACACCCTTTATTGTGCAAAATAATAACTTATTTTTCACTGCAAGGTCTCCGATTCTCTTGAGCAGCAATAGTTGAGTAGGAAAGCACTTTGATTATTGTTCATACCACTCCATAGCTGTCTTAAACGCGTCAGCATTTGATGGTCTCTTGCTACTTTTGCTGTTGTTGTCGTCCTGGTCTTCATCCGTTTCATCATCGACAGGGTCGGATTTTTCTTGCACAGAAGTCACAATCTCATCATTTAGTATTGAAAATCCAGTCATACACATCACATACCATCCAGGTTTCTACATCAACAAAACTCAACAAAAGATTAAGTATACACCCCTTTACATGGAAACAAACTGACCTAATATTCCACACAGATAATTACCAAATCACACAACTGAATTTCCTCAAATATACCTCATTTTAGATTTTCCCATCACTTTTGGCCTCACACAAAACAACTGTTTAGTGTTGCACTGTTCAAAAACATATCCGGACTTTGGTTCGGATATTTGACGCTCCGCGGATAATAAACATTCAGATAAACGAAGTTCTGCTGTACTCTGAACGGACTGGCCAATCAGCAAAATTACATTGAGGGTTGAACACCCTAAAAGAGTACTACTATCGACACAGTCTCGTCCCTAAATGAATTTCTTTAGCCATGTCCTCCCCTCTTTAAAAGTAGAATGTGTTGCATCTCCATTCAATACAAATCAACCCTCTTATAAACATATGTATGCTTCATGACATATTTTTAAGTCTTTTGCAACTTAATAACATTTTACACTAAACAGCACAAAAAGAAAGTAGCAGACAGTAATTTTAAGCTTTCATTACTGGTGATTTAAACACACTTTAGAGTTACAAAAACATTAGTAATTCATGTCATATCTTAAGTCCTCCTCAATATAATATTTTGAAAAACTAAAAAGATAATACCATCAAAATTTGTGTCAGTACTGCAATTTAATACTGAATTCAGATGTTACCAATGAGTTGAATAAAGTCATACAAAATCAGAATTTCGAAATATTGGGGAACTATTTAGTAAAATGCATTGACTATTAATCAATTTTGCAGAAGGACTTCTGGTAATGGACCTCATAATTCTGAACCATTGCCAAGTACAAGGATAATACCAAGCTGGTGCCCCACTCTCCTTACTTAATCATGTCAACTTGTGAGCTTTAGGCCATAAAATATTTAACATGAATTTGACATGGTGGGTCTTTGAAGACATGAGAACTTGTGATCTGACAGAAAATCAATATTTGCCCTAAGCTCATAAATGTGAGTACTTAGCTACCATAATCATTTGATAAAATAAGTGAATATGTTTAAAATAACTTAAAATTTTTATGAAAATTTTAATAAAAAGACGTGATTTTTTTTTAATTACCTAGGTGTTACATTGTAATTTCAACTTGATTATGCTAAGCATTTCAAAAGAAAAAAAACTAGTGTATGTAATCAACTGACAATATTAAAAACTATTAGAATATCTTTTTATAAAAATAGAAATTTTTTCCTAAAAAATATTAATTAGAATTTGTGGTTAGAAAGACTTTAAAAACATCCAAGGGGGAAAAAATTTATTATAGCTACTGAAAAAAAATATACTTGAATAAAATAGTGAAGCTATAACATTGAACATATACCAAATAGTACATGAATTATAGTGCAAAATACAAAAAATAAACTTAAACTAACACACAAAATATACTTACAATCATTAAAGATATCTAAAAGATCTATTATCTAAATATATATACATATATATTTTTATTTTCAATATTAATTTTTATATTTAAGACATCTACAAGCAAAAAGTAAACAATATTTTCTAAGTTTAAATTTTTCCTTTTACATAGTTTAGTAGTTTATACAAATAGTCTTACTCTTTTTATAATTAAACAGAGTTATAAAGATTTTTAAGACAACTTTAAAATTTTAATCAGTTTCAAAAATACAAATTGAAAATTTCATATCAATTCAAAAATGACCTAGTTTTTAAACAGATTTGTTCTTAAAATTATAATTATGATCTTAGTATCAAAGTAATTTTTAACTGTAATATAAGTATGGATCTATAAAAAAATTCTACATATGATTATTTATGACATTACAGTTAATATATTTCATAACATATTACAGTTGATACTTTAGTTATACTTTAATAGAATAATATATTTTAAAGAATGAAATAAAATAAGCTTAATTAACTGAGAAAATGAATAAATACAATTTAAAAATATGTTAGTTATTAAATAATTACATTGAAGCTTAGTTCATTTACTTATATTAAAGAACAAAGACCAATCATGCAAAGAAATATTCCAACATATATGTGCTACAAGAACATATTAAACATGCTTGTCAAATATTAATAAAGTACAAAAACATGCCTATCAAAGGAAGCAAAACCTTTACAAATATATATCTATGTAATACTATAAATCCATTTTGCCCTTATTTGTTTAACACATCCCTCCTTTCTTTTTCATGCAATGAAAACTTTTGGAAAGACATTTTTGCTGTAAAATAATCAGCATATATGAATCTGAAATTTAAAACTATACAGAATGTTTGCAATATTTATTGGCCCATTTTAATTTTATATATATATATATATATATATAGCATTTAATCTTTTCTACCAGAAGACTCATTAAATTTTCTGAGGGAAATGAACATTTCAGAGCCATGGTTTATTTCTAATCTTAATTCAATTACTTATAGAAAGAATATATATTAGAAGTATTTCATTTCAAAAACTGAGTATACATACCTTCGGGAAACAGGAAATCGTCCGTTTTTAGTTTGCATGCTTCTTGATCCATACCTGAAAAAGAATAAAACATTATAATGATGCTCATTGTTACTAATATAAAAAGCTAAAACAATGCACTTTAGTAACATTTCAGTATTTCAGGTTACACAATTTTAATATTTTAAAAATGAAAATATTTTACTTGTATTGATTGAATATTAACGTCGAATTGTTCAACTACATGAGGGCTTTTGGCGATGGACCTCGCAATTTTGAACCATGGTCAAGTGATGAGGATGACACCTGAGCTGGTACTCCCCTCTCCTAACTACCACACCACAACAACGAGAGGACATTTGAGCTCTCAACAGATTTAATGTGCATCGCTCCCCTTACATGGCAGATCTTCAGTGGTACTGGGCTTCATGACATGCAAGCCATGATCCGATACCTTGACCACTTGGCTACCGCGGCCACATATTTTACTTGTAACAAATTTATGAAACAACCCACATATCAAAAGTATTTACAAATTCTGTATAAGCAATCAGAGAATTTATTTATACCATAAACAATGCAGTTTTTAGGTTAAAGTGTAGATTAGAGTATCTCTAAGGGAAGTGGGTAGTCTTTTTTTTGATGACCTCTTCCAACAGTTGCCAAACTATTTGTATGTATTGATAATTGTTCACCGATAGCAAAATAGGAAATTCCCAACAATATATAAATTGCAACCTATATAAAAGAACTATTAGAATTTAGTGAATTAATGAAAGATTTTAACATTAAGAAATAATTACACTATTTCTAAGAACTTTCTGTTAGAATTCAAATTGTTCTGAGGAAAGATGAACCTTTAAGATTCCCAAGAAATTTGCAAAACCACTAATTGAATTGTTGATTTTATACATCCTTTTCCATACGAATTCAGAAGTTTAGAATAGAACCTTAAATGAAGCAACTGAGTTTTAGGAGCTAATTTATTATCAGTATGCTACCTGAAAAGGCCTATTCGGCATGATTAATATAATGCCAAATAAGTCTGACAGAAAATAGTTTTTATCCAAGATGGCTGCCAAGCACTAAAAAAAATCGGTTGTAGTGAATAAGAAGAAATGACAAACAATGCAGGTGAGCGCAGTAGCAATACAACCATTTTAAAAAAAGATTTAAAAACTGAGATTTTAAGGAATATACTTACATTTTCCACATAAAATGGAACTGAAAAAAAATCAATGCCAAGGTAAAGAAACAGAGAATGAGAAATTTCTAAATGCCAAAAGAAAAACAAAAAAAGGATTGGAGAAAATTTTTTAAATGTTTGAGGCTGAAAGAGGAATTAAGTATTACGGGGGAGGAGGGGGACGAGCTATAATGAAATGTGAAAATATTATTAAGTCCATTATTAAAAGTAAAAGTGTAACTTCACAATTTGCTACCAGTAAAAAAAGTTTAGCTCGACGAATTTATTATGGCAATTCACATTTGCAGCACAAGATTCACAATAAAAATTTGGCCATCCAATTAATTACTTTGAGAATTTTTTATGTCTATTTTATTTCATAATGGTCAAAAATTAAAAAAGAGAAATCCCAACTGTCAGATAAAATTGACCTAATGCGTGAATATGGTTAATCTTTTGGTTATATCATAATTAAATGTACTCCATTAAAAAGTGATCCTGATAGTCACCAATTTCTGAGACATTCATAAAGCAACAGAAAAAAATGGCAAAATCAGAACAAATACTACAACAGCATCCAATAAAAAAATGGTTAATTTTTTTTTTTTAAAATTCAATTGCTTGAGATAAATAGGGTTACTGCAATAAAAATAAATCAATAAATGAATAAACAATATCAATCATATACATAAATATTATAGCAAACAGTACCAAACAATAAAACTCGCGTAACCATATATAATGTAATGTTATCGACCAACTCAGCAAAACATAAAAAATTGGTGTTAATTTGATATCAGAGTGAAAAGTGCCAAGTTGTTGTTTATGTTTGTCAAGATGGGCGATAACATAACAAAATGGTTACCTTGGTATTTTTATTGTGGTAATATGTTTGTGCCATAAAAATAATGTATATTTATGTTAATTTATATTTTTTTTCCGTGATAACCCTGTTAATTTCACAAACAATTTAAATTCAAATTCCTTAATTAAACCATTTTCATTGCAATCATTCTTCAAGCTACTGCTTCAGTTCTCTGTTGAATTTTGCGCTATTTTCGAATATGGATATTTCTACTATCATTAATGAGTACCAGGATAATTTTTTGAAAAATGAGGGGTGTGCTTTTGATTATTCCTGAAAATTGTGCATTTCCACTTTATTTTACTTTTGAATAAATCATTTCTAAGCATTCTTTGTTTGATGAAATTCATTAAAGGAACTTGCAATTTTTGAAATATTGCAAGTTATCAGCAATTATTGCGATATTCATTATTGATTAGTTTTTAATATATTATGAAAGATTTTATGTACAAAATAATGTTTATAATACAATGGAATTAGTGTGATATAATGGGTCTACGCACAAAGCAGCACTTGACGCAATAAAGGAATCATGCCAAGTAGCGCATGCAGTTGGAATGGAATAAAGATGGCGGCCTAGCAGTAAGAAATTGTCAGGAAAATCTTAAAGAACCGTTTTGAAATACAGTGAGATCTATTTCAAATGAAGTACATACGAAGAGATTGAGAATAACAAAGATCAGTAAATAATGAATATCAATATATATTTAAAAAAAATGATATTTTCTAATAGTAATATTATACAGTATATAATAACTTTACTAGCTTTCATGGCCCGGCGTTGCACGGGCTTATACCGAGGGTATAACTTAATCCCCATGTTAATTTCCTCCTTTCTTTCTGACGCCAACACTTTTGTGTGTGGTTTTGACGCGTACGATGTGAGTGCATGACCCGTGAGTGCGTGTCATGGCTTTGTTGCTTAACATTTTCCCTTCTCTTCACAAATTCAACACTTCCAATATTATTTTTCGAAATTACTTTGATTTCTTTGTTTCTTTCCTCACCGCTTAGCCCGGCGTTGCACGGGCTTTTACCGAGTGAATAACTTCATCCCCATGGAAATTTCGTGTTTCCCTCAGGCCGATAGCTCTTACGTGCGCGATGCGAGTGATTTCTTTAACTATGTCATTAAAACTCCCTTTTTCGAAATTTGTTCTTGCGTTGGTGTGGTGTTCTAATTATTAGAGATGGGTGAAAGCGCAGGTGTCGTCCTCGTCACTTGACCATGGTTGAAAATTTCGAGGTCCATCGCCAATAACCCTCGAATAGGCGAACAGTGCAAATTAAAAAATCACTCACTCAGTTTTCAGTTCTTTCGTTGCAATTTTTTAGTCCCCGGAAACGAAAATGTAGCCTTTTTAAAGATAGTTGTATGTTGAAAAAAGACAGAAAAGTAGAAATTTTTCAAATTTCACTACTATTTTAAATATTGAAGTAAAATTGTGAGGATTTTTTGAAATATTCGACACACGGGGAAAATGTTTCATGCAATTATCTTTCTAAAAGAAGAAATTATTAAATGATTGTTTTAAGTATTTTGAGTGTTTTATTAAAATTTGTTTCGAATGCATAACATACTGCCATGGAAATTCACCTTCCTTTATCAAAGTTCCTGGTATGTGTGTGATTCTTTTATATAAACGTCACTACAATTCTGTTTTTCGAAAAAAAAAATATCTTCCAGATCTTACTAATGTCAAACATGTTTCAGTTCTCTTTCTACTGCATTGTGTTACAGTGGCTTATTTGAGTGTAGAACTATTTTCCCCCTGACTCTCCTCTCAGATATAAGATTTATCTTCAAGTTTCTATTCATGACATGTCGAAAACAATATTGCTTTAGTAAAAAAAATAATAAATTTAAACAATAAAAGAAAACTATTTTGATGCTTGAGTAAAAAAAAAGTCATCATTTTTTAATAATAGATAATTTTTAGGAATCTAAAATAATAAAATAATTTTCAGGTTTTCATTAATCAATCAATCGCTACTTACAGTTAGCTTAAAAATGTCTCTCTAGAACGTACTGATTGGAAGGAAATCCAAACTCTCTTTAAATAACCGGATATTTATTTACAAAACCTATCTTCGCCCCATCTTAACGTATACATGCCCCATTTGGGGATCTGCCAGTAACACACAATTAAATGATATTCAAAGACTTCATAATAAACAGGTACATCCCAAGATCTGTTCTCCACGAAGAACTTTGTGTTGAACCCATCCACACCCTAATAGCGAATCTTTCCTCAACTTTCCATTCTGCAATCATGACAACCCAACGATTAGCTCTCAATCTAACTTCATGAACCAGCCTCACCTCATGTACCGTTTGCCTCATAGTGCAACGAAGATACTACCTGATTTCTAAGAATTCCACCCCCCCCCCCATGCTGTTAAACGTAACAAAAACCCCCTTTTCGGATTGAAGAACGAAACGAAAAAGTTGTTTTGCGTTTCTACGGAAACTATCTTCCACCTCCCCCCACCACCTCCTGACCGCCGAAGCTAGTTTTAGCTTAGGCGAACCTATCATTCTCACTTTATTTACTCCCTTTCTTAGGTATACTGTGTAACTGAAGTAGAAGTCTAGCTACCGCTAGGCTGGCACTGAGGACAAATATTTATTCCAGGCTCTAGAACGTATTTTTATCCAAAATAATAGGCGTTATACCTTTTATTAACAAATAATTAATTTAATAAGGAAATAATAGAAATATTCATTTGATTTTAAAAAATATATTAATTTAAATCCACATTATCTATAAATAATAATAAAAAAATTCTACAGATAGCTCTTGAAACGTTTGGATGTTTGATTAAACATATGTAACTGCTAAGAAAAACACTATGTAAAAAACCTAGTTATAAGTACACATTCACTGAAAAAAATCATTCAAAAAGAAAATAATACTATCTGATAAAAACATTTAATTTTTTTAGTTTTTTCCCGGAAACGAAACTGTAGCATTTTTAAAAATAGTTGTATGCTGAAAAAAGAACAGAAAGTATAAATTTTTCAAATTACAAAATTTCACTACTATTTTAATTCTTGAAGTAAAATTGTGAGAATTTTATGAAATATTTGACACGGGGGGAAAAAAGTTTCATGCAATTACGCATTATTTTAAAGTAAACTATAAGTTTTATGAAAGAACAAAAATTTCGATACTGATAAATATTTTAAATGAATCTCAGAAATGCATTGAATGCATTTTAATTTTAAAAAAATAATTATTTTTAATAAAATTGATTAAAAATGCTCATTTAGCAATTAATTGTGACATATAGTTTTGGGCATTTTACTTTTTTAATCACTGTTTCTAAATATCAATGAACTTTTTAAAAATCATTTTCTTTTAAATTCATCGATATTTATAAAATACAAAACTATAACTTATTAATATTTTTACATTAAAATTGATTAAAAATATTCATTTAGCAATTAATTGTGACATTCCGTTTGCTTAAATAATGGCAGCACTGAAAATTTACGTGGGAAAAATAAACAGAAATGAAAGCTTCTTGTTAGGAATTGTTGAAAAAGATAGAAATTACTTTGAATGATTAAAAATCAGAAAAAAACCTTTTTTAAGGCAAAAAAAAAAAAGAAAAGTACATTAAAATAACAGAGGATCATGTTAAAATAAGTATTTATCAGTAAAATTAATTTACGTGGGAAAAATAAGCAGAAACGAACAAAATGAAGTTCGCTAGATTCGAACCCAGACATAAGAAAGAATTAAGATACTTTGCGAAAGCGGCGCGTTAGCCAACCACGCCACGCAGATTAGTAGCATAACAGAAAATAGGCAATAATAATGAATGGTCGGTTCAAATTGAATTTAATTTTTAATTGAGGGGATCCATAGGATATTCACATAACAATTGAAAGATTTCGATTGAAGATTACATTTAAATGTATTGCAAAAAATTTATTGATTTTTGATATTTTTTAAAAAAAAGCAATTAATAATAAAGAATATATAATACAAACATAGCTTTTTTTTTTCTAAGGAATTTATACCTATTTAACTGACTATTTCCAAAAAAAAAATTTCGAAATGGGCAAAGTCTTCGATTTGATTATGAAATTATATGTCAAAAAAAGAAATATACATTAGGCATTATTTTAAAGTAAACTATAAGTTTTATGAAAGAGAACAAAAATTTCGATACTGATAAATATTTTAAATGAATCTCAGAAATGCATTGAATGCATTTTATCATCTTAATCTGACATATATAGTTGATAAAATACATCTTTCACTCGCATTTTTTTTTTTTACTCGCCAAAGTTACTGATTACTCCCTGTTTAAGGCAGAATTTTTTTAGTGTAACCCTTGAGTTAGAGCGGTCGAAGGCGAAACAGGTCTGAAGTCTTTGGCGCAAAGCTAATTTTCGACGCCAATGTTTGGCTAAATGTAAAATTGCATATTTTGAATTATTTTAAAAATCATTACCTTCATTTTAAGGGCATAATTTTTACGTTAATGCTCTCAAACATCACAAACTATTTGCAAAAATAACGTACTTTGAAATAAAAATGTACAAATTACTATTTTTTAATTTATTTCTCAGAAAAACATAAGTTTACGAAAATCACAATTTCTTTTTTTAAAATCCGTAATTTTGAAGCAATTTTTTCAATCTTCGTATATGTTACGGATAATATTACTGTACACACGGAAAAAAGATTTTGTGAGATTATCTTCATAAATGACGAAGTTATTCAATGTGAAGTAAAAATTAAGACTACTTTTTAAAAATTCTTTAAAAAAAAGTTTTGGAAATTTTATTTTTTAAACGAATGGATCTAAAAGAGAAAGGCTTGAAGTTAATTAGTGTAGAATATCGATTTAATAACATGAAAAGTAATTCATACCCAACGATTTAGAAATAATTTTTATAAAAACGCATAAGTTTTAACACTATTTTAAAAAATTCGAAAAAAATAGAAAATATCGTTATTTTACAAAAAAAATTATACCGTGTCGTGGCGAAATAAATGATCTTTCCGATTCTGTAATTATTTTTTGTCCAATTTTGACACCGAAAATTAGATGACAATTTTAATATGGTGGAAAACGTAAGATTACCGCTCGGCCGAAACGGAAGGGAAGTGCCGCCAAGTAAACAACCGTTAGGAGTAAAACAATTAGGCGTTTTAAGGTTTTTAATTAATATCTTTTTAACTATTTACAATATCTGAATATAAATGGGCAATACGGCTTCCCCGGAAAATTCCCGATCTTTTGGTACCTTCCGCGACTTTCTGCGTGGTGCTGTTCGTGAGAAGATAGACGCACATAGATACGTTTGTTTACCTTCGAATTTTAATATATAAGATAATTTTACAGTTTTTATACATAATATTCATACAATATTTTATAGGAATAATTATATGTAATAATTATATAATGCAATTTAATAGTAATTATAAAAAAGAAGAATCATATAGTAATATAAAATGAAAATTCGGTTGAATTGCTGAATCGGCCACTTATCCCGCCAAGTGTTTTCTCGCCAAATCGATAAAAGCGCCAAACCTGGTGACCCTTTTGATTTTTTGTATCAGTGAGTGAGAAGTCAGATCGTGTTGTAGCAGGGTTGCTACTCAAAAACACAACATGCAAAAGCACGCCAAATTTGCGTTTTTTCATGATTTGGCAGACCAGTGCCCGATTCAACAATTTCACCGAAAATTATATATAAGAATACTCATATAATAAAGATTATAAATAAATAACAAAATAATTATAAATCTGCAACATAATAGTAAATAACTAACATAATTATAAATAACTAACATAATGTAATGTTGATAAAAAATAATTATAAATAAAGATTATACGATTGTTACATACAATAACAATTGTATTTTTATATCATATTATTAATAAAACAATCACATAATATATATTAAAATTAATAATGAATATCAAGTGCCAAAAATTTGCAATATTCCAAAAACTGCAAGTTCCTTCAATGAATTTCATCGAACAAGGAACGTTCAAAAAAGCATTTTTAAAAAGTGAAAATATACAATTTATAGCAGTAATTAAAAGCACAGGACTCATTTTTAAAAAAAATATCCTGGTACTCGCCAATTATATTAGAACTATCCATATTTGAAAATAGCACAAAATGCAAAAGACTGAAGCAGATGGCTTTAAGAACAAATGCAATTTAAAATGGTTAAATTTTTAAAGAAATCAAATTTTATCCATTTGAAATTAATAGGATTTTACCACGGGAAAAAACTAATAAAAATTAACTGTAATATATGTTAGCCTCATGGCAATCACATTGTCAGATTTTAAAAATATCAAGGAACTATATTGTAATTTTATCACCCATCTTGGCAAACAAACAACTTGGCACGAAGACCCCCCCCCCCCCATATCAAACTAGCACCCAAATTAGTTCCAAACAATTTAATGGGTAGTGGTCAAATTAGTTCTGAGTTTTAGTCATACTCAAGAAGCTTGTAACTTATATTTAATGTTAGAAGTTATAGTAATGTTAGAAGAAATGAAATTAAAGTTGGCTTTTTGAGTCCACATCTTCAACCTCCTTAAAATTTGCATCATACCTAATTTACTTTCAACTATTTTTACCCACAGACTTTCTAATACAATGTTACTCATTCTTCTCTTGCCGTACTTCCATATAAATTCATCAGTCAGCTAGTCATTTTCATAACCTGAACATTTGATACATTTAAAATCAAACCTTTGAAGCATTAGTGTATCGCAGGTATTTTTTCCTTGTGCACCAAAAATCATAGTAGAAAAGGAATGTAAATTATACTCCTCTCAGTTAAACTTTAAAAAATGACTGAAGGCAAACTAAAAAAAAAGAAAAAAAAATTATAAATTTACAATGAATATTAATGCTGAAATAAAGCTTTTCAACAAAAATTAAATGTTTAATCCAAAAATCAACTTTTTAAAGACTATCACCACCAATTTAAAATAATGAATACAATCAAATACTGAGAACACGACCTTATTGAAATGTCCACATTTTAATGTACAAGAAATACCATAATATACAGTTTGCCAGAATGAAATTTTTATACCTTGAAATCTAAAAAACATTGCTAAATTGAAGGAGAACCCTATTTTCAGATACTCTGGTCAAACTTAATCTTTGCTTATCAAATGGAAAAATCAGTATTTTAACATGCAACAAAAGCTAAAGACAGAAAATTACAGAAAATACAAAATGATTAAGCTTTCTAACCTCCACAAAACTTCTCTTTAGATCCAGATTCTGCTTTTTTTGTGCATGGTAACATAACTTTGATCAAGAAGTTAACTAAATTCATAAATTTTCAACAAGTCATCAATTTATGTGAAACAGTTACTGTATTATATAAAGTAATATTCCTATATGTGGAATGTCTGAAATGTGGCAGAAGACATTTTTGGTACTTATTAGTGAAGTTCTCTGTAAATGAAAAGCAACAATAACTCAAGAATTAATCTGTTTTATCCATCTTTAAAAAATCCTTATACCATTCAAAATTAAAATATACTTTACATAAATACTTTTCACACATATTATACAAAAGTATCCAGGACATCAAACAAAATACGTGCAATTTAAACAAATTCATTAGATTAAATAAAATTTTATAATTTTTCAACATATGCATCAAATATTCTTGCCTTAAACATTATAATTTCACAGACAAAATATGAATGAAAATTTGACTTCTATGAGTTTTTTAAATACCAAAAGAATATATATCAAATTTACGAGTAAGTTACTGTTGTTGAAATTACATAAATTCAACAAGAATTCCAAGCACATCAATTAAATTTATTAATACACATGATAATTCAGAATTTAAAAATAAAATCTTAACATTTTAAAGTAAACAGTACTAAAAATTTGCTTATATTGAAAAACTTTTTAGATGATCTTGTGAGTGCATAAATAAAGATTAAGTGCAGTTAAGAAAAACCAAAGAAATGTTATATCATTTTGCATTGTTTTTTTTTTTTGCACTAATATTTGAAAAACAGGACGAATATAATCACATCGCTTACATCTTTACCTAATTTATTATAAATTCTTCCCAATATGCAAGAAATTTGATTTTTGAATTACATCATACCACTAAACATGCATTAGATAGCTGTTCTGACTTTATTTTACCAATTTCTTACTATTGTATTTATATCTACAGGATGTCTCCAGTTTAAACTCTATTGTCAGATAATGTTAAACTTAACTCTAAGATAATTTCAATAAACATCCTGGGTTAAAAATTATCTCAAAGAAACTAAGATACTTAGTTTTTTACATTCCATTGATATCACAGGTGCAAGATACGAGGAAAACGAATTTGTCTATTAAGAAAAACTTGCCATGGAACAAATTGTACGAATATTATATCTTCGAAAAAATAAATCGTAACTCGTTTTCCAAATTTTAGAAAATGACAAAATGCAGTTCACGAGTAATGCAACATTTCGCCCCTAATACACAAGAAGAAATCAGGGCCTTGAACGAGCGAAGCAATCAAGCACGACACAGTTGCGTTTCCGCTTACTACACATTATAACAAATTTTCATTATTCTTTAATATTTTCCTTCGATAAAAAAAAAAGAGAGAGATTTTTGAAAAAGGGTGGTAGTCAGACGAATCCCAGAGAAGTTGGACCGCATTTACTTAATAAATATATACATAAACTTACCATAAACAGGAACCAGGATTGAAATTTTTATATTTATCGTAGATCATGAAGGAATTTTAAAGTATACGAATAACATTTTATAATGTTTTTGTACGTATCATGACACGTTTTTTAAAAATATTAAAATAAGGTGCAATAAAATGAACACATTTTCCAAACAACACGAGTAATTTAATTATAGCATTACACCACCTCAGATTTAATATCATTCTACGTCGGCAAACTCTTCCTAGTTGCCAATACAATAAACATAGAAATTATCAACAGTAGACAATTTCAAGCTACAATCACATTGGGTAGATTCAGGACTTCTTAACCAATGAAGGAACAGTAATACCTCATTGTAAGGGACTTTTCGTCTACAAAACATTGAGAAACAAAAAGAGCTGCAAAGCAGTTTCGTTCAACGCATGTTGTTCATTTATAAAAATTCTTATTTTCACTGAATAATTCACTATAAAAATAATGCTGAGTTGTAGCTAAGCCGTTTTATGAAATTTTGTTGCAATCCCGTTAAAGTACAATAACTTTATAATGCTTTGATATTGGTATTAGTTTATGTTTAATTTCTTAGAATTAATATAAGTCACAATCATCAATTCCGAATAAATTATCTTTTTCAAAGACTAAATAAAAATTAATTAATGACAAAAGCAAGGGATTGTCATATATAACTCTATGAACTTTATACATAGATAGCTTTTTCAAGGAATTGCTTAGAAAGTGGCCCAAATGTTTAGGAAGAACAAAAGGAATTGTTATAGAAAAAAGTACGCTATCAAAAGAAATTAATAATTATATGTGCACAACATTTCTATACTTATTTTAGAAAAATTAGATTTTTAATAAATAGTTATATTTTAATGGCAATAAATTTTGTTATGGTTACAAGTGCAACTAGAGCAAAAAATATATATTCGTGTGCCATGCTTTCTCAAATTTCACTATTAAAATCAATACCATTCTACTTTTTTAATTATTCAAATATATTTAAAATTGTTTATATATATATATATATTCAGAAAAAATTCAGACTTTTTACAAACATTTTATTTGTTCTGAAAGATACATAAAAATTTTAAAATGCAGTATAATTTTTAAGCAATTGTCATATTAATTAAAACCGTCAAATTTACTGTATGAAAATTTGTTTCTAAATGTACTCTCACTGGATTTTTTATGAAGGAATAATTAGGCTTTCTAAAGAGAAAAATTCGTCATCAAAGATTATTAGAAAAAGCAGGATAAAAGATGGTTAGTATACTTAACTCTGAAACAATCATAAATTTCTTTTTATCTATAAAGATTGAAAATCTGCTGATTTTTTAAAAAAATTTTGTATGTATATCTATATTTATTACCATTAAAAGGAATTAATATAATTTCTCCCTAGTCAGAAAAAAGTTCAGGAAATTTGAATTCTTTGTTTTTGCAATTTTACTTACTAGACCTTTGATCCAATCAAAATTTGAACTCCGACTTCCTTAATAATTTGAATAATTTACTGAATATATTACCCTTTAAAAAATAAAAGCCATATAATATATTTTTAAAGTAAAATAAAAAATTAACGTGCTAACAATATAGAATTATTCTTCATAATACAGATTTCTATATCTTGAATTACACTGCAGAAACCTATCATGATAATTAGCTTTTTTAATATAAAAGAAAGCTGAAAAGTAAAAATGATTATATTTTAAGACATTAGATCAGCGTTTCTCAAAGTGTGGGGTGCGGCCCCTTAGAGCTGGTAGCAACTCTACGAGAGGGCGCTAGCATATTGAAAAGTCGAAAACAAAAGATCAATTAAAAAAATTATTAATTTACTGAAAGTAAACAAACAAAATACATTCGGACGTAATAAAAAATAAAATACACATTTAAACTGATCTATTACACTTATAAATGTTCCACACAATGCATTTTATAATTAATTTCACAATACTAAAGAACAAGTTTAATAATTAATAATGACCTCATGGGATTGTCATATATAAAATTAAATACACAAATTAACACTTATCTTGATAATGTGTACGATTTATGATTAATTCCTTCACTGCCGACTAAAAGGTACGTGATTCACTTCCCAATTCCAACCATTTTCCACGTACGCGCGCTTATGTGATCTATTGGGGTAGGAGAGTACGGAATAAAGAAGCAAATAATCTGAAATAAGTTAATTTTTCGCAAATATATTGCCAAAGTCTTTTTTATTGTATTCCAAAACATTCGGAATAATTTTATGGATAGCAGTGTACAGAAAAGTTCGTACTTCGGAAAGTCGCACATATACGTCCGGGGGAAATTAATGCTTTGGCTGAGCGAAACGTTTACATACGCTGGTGGCCGTAGATGTTTATATACGTGAAAGTCGTATCGTAGTTTTAACATCAAAGGGGAGGGTGTATGAGGGAGGCACAATGAAAATTATAACTGAATATTTGAGTCGCGAATATATTGAAAGTTTGAGAAGCACTGCATTACATAATTAAGTATTACAAAGAGGATTAGATTTCCTTTGAATAAATAGCCTTATTTGAAAATGCCAAATTATATTATATTTTCATTGCATTACTTTTAACAAAACAATTTACTTCATATTTGTTTTTTCACTAAAAATGTAAAAATTCCAATGCTTTTTATTTTAATTTTCAAATTTATGTTTGCACTAGAATTTATGTTTGGATTATGAAAGTGTAAAGCAGTGGGCTTCCAATCGTGCCATAGTTTGGAGTCTTAATTTCATCGAAGATCATTCACATATCAACTATTGAAGTAATATTGCATTTTTAAATGGAATTGTTCCCCCATATTTTCAAAATAATACAAAACATTATACAGAAGTAATATTTATAAATTATTATATCTATATATATAAAGGAGAAAAGCGACTCACTGACTGACTGACTGACTAATCACGGAATCTCTGGAACTATTCAACCTACAGACTTGAAATTTGGTAGACATGTTCCTTTGATAGAGTAGACATCAGCTAAGAACGGATTTTAAGAAATTCGAAACGCAAGGGGCGTTACAGGGGGTTAAGGGCTTTAATAATAATTGTTTCCATGTTTAAACTACTTGATGTACAATCTTGAAATTGAGTAAGAGGATTCCTTTCAGAGAATAGATATCCACTACAAAATGAGTTTGGTGAAAATCGACCCCCAAGTGGCGTTGCAGGGGCTTAGGGGGTGTTATAGATAATTATTTCCATTTTTAAACTATTTGACGCACTGTCTTTAAATTTGATATATATAGATTCCTTTCGTAGAATAATGATCAGTTACAAAACGAGTTTTGTAAAAACAGACTTCTAAGTGGCGTTGCGGGGGATTAAGGGGCGTAATAGATAAATATATTCGTTTTTAAACTACCTCACCTACCTGCTTGAAAATTGGTAGGTAAGTTTCTTTCCTGGAGTAAATATCCGCTACAAAATGGGTTTTGGGAAAATTGACCCCAAGGGGTGTTGCGGGGGCGGGGGGGTTTAAGGGGCGTTATAAATTCCTATTTTTAAGTTATTAGACGTACAGTCTTGAAACTTAGTAAGCAGATTCCTCTCATAGGGTAGAGATACGCTAAAAATGGGTTTCGTGAAAATTGCCCCCAAGGGGCGTTGAGGGGACTTAAGGGGCGTTATAGATAATTATTTCCATTTTTAAACTATGAGACGCACAGTCTTTATATTTGATAAAGAGATTTCTTTCATAGAGTAGAGATCAGCTATAAGAAGATTTTGTGAAAACAGACCTCTAAGTGGCGTTGCAAGGGTTTAAGTGGCGTAAGAGATAAATATTTTCGTTTTTAAACTATTTGACCTACCTGCTTGAAAATTGGTAGGAATGTTTCTTTCATGGAGTTAATATCCGCTACAAAACGGGTTTGGAGAAAATTGACCCCCAAGGGGTGTTTAAGGGCAGATATAAATAATTATTTCTTTTTTTAAACTATTAGACTAATAGTCTTGAAATTTGGTTAGAAGATTCCTCTCATAGGATAGAAATACACTGCAAAATGTGTTTTGTGAAAATCGACCCCTAGGTGGTGTTGCGGGGGTTCAAGGGGCGTTATTGATAATTTTTTTGCATTTTTAATTAATTGGACGCACAGTCTTCAAATTTTGCTAAGCAGATTCCTTTCATAGAGTGCAATTCCCCAACAAAATGGGTTTGTGAAAACAGACCCAGAAGTGGCGTTGCGGTGCTCCAGTGGCGTTATAGATAACTATCCCCATTTTTAAACAATCAGACGTACAGTCTTGAAATTTGATAAGCAGATTCCTTTCGTAAAGTAGAGAACCGCTACAAAATGGGTTTCGCGAATATTAACTACTAAGTTTAATTTCGGGAGATTACGAGGCGTAATCGATAAATATTTCCATTTTTAAACTATTTGATCATCCTGCTTGAAAATTGGTAGGCATGTTTCTTTCATGAAATAGAGTTCCTCTAGGAAAGAGTAAAATGAAAATTGACCCCAAAGATGTTTGCGAGGGGTCAAGAGGAGTTACAGAAAAAAATTCCTGTTTTTAATTGTTAGACCCATATACTTGAAATTTGTTAAGCATGTTTCTTTTGTTGAATAGGGATCCACTAAGAATAAATTTTAAGCAAATCAAGTTCTGGGGGGTTGCAGGGGGTTACTGGGACGTATTGACAAAAAAAATTACTTTTTCGAGCTACAATGACTATAATAATGAAATTTGGTTTGCATTTTTCTTTTGTTGAATTGAAATCCGCTAAGAGCGGTAATTTTGGAAAACGGCTCTCAACGGGATTACGGGGACATTGATAGGAAAACTTTTGTTTTTTTCTGTTAGATTTAGACTTGAAATTTGGCTTGCATGTTCAATTTACGGAGTAGAGATCCACCGAAAATTGGTTTTGCGGGAATCCACTTGGTTTTTGAGTTACGAAAGAGCAAACATCATTCTATGCTTCAATTTTAGAGATTTTTAGAAAATACAAATTAGATGAGTTCTGCCCTTTTTTTTTATCAACAGGTGACAGTTACAGGTATAAGTATATTTTTTAATTCAATCGAATTCTTAATGCTAGGACTTAGATATCAATCATTTATACATATATATAAGCAGTAAAAATTTATAAAACATCATGAAATACCCAGCGAAGCGGGCGGGTAACAGCTAGTATATATATATTGGTGATTCCAAGTAATTGTAATAGATAACACGTGTTTTACTAAACAGTTGAAAATATTCCCTAAGGCAATATGAAATAATTTCTATAAATAACTTATATTTCCCTTCACTTGATCTCGTGATTATACACTGTTGCCACAAACCTTTGGTGTTGCCAAAATGCAACACCAAGAAGGACCAAAGATATCACAGTGAAATTTATTTGGAAGATAACATGCCGTACAAAGATCAAACGATTAAACTTACAGCCTCTTGTGATGCGTGGATGATGACAAATTCAGTAGTTAATGTAGCCGCCATTGTTGGTTATAACCGCTGCCACACGCCTCGGCATAGAATCAAAAAGGCATTGGATGTATCCTTGGGGTACAGCAGTCCATGCGGTTTCCACATATTGCCAAATTTGATCTGGTGTAGCAGCGGGTGGTGCATCTCGGGCCAGTCGTTGTACAAGAATTGACAACACATCTACGATTGGCAATAGATCGAGAGAACAAGCAGACCAAGGAAGCAATTTAATCTAATGGGTAGAGAAGAACTCTTTAACATTGCGTATCACGTCTGGTCGTGCATTATCGGGCTGGAATGTGGCTGATGGCAAGCACTGAATGTATGAGAGGACCACGGGCTCCAACACCTCAGAGATGTAGCTCTGGTTTTACAGTGTACCGGAAATGCGTACTAGAGTGATGCAGCAGTGAAATTCAATACCACCCCAAACCATGATACCGGTTTTAGGATTACTGTGGCGATGCATAAAGAAATAATTCAGCAACCTCTCACCACGATATCTCCAAACTCGAATCTGACCAACGTGATGTTGCAGACAGAAGTGTAATTCGTCAGTAAACACAATGCCGTTTCATTTCGTAGTCCATGTCCACCGTTCATCACACCTTTAGTGGCGCAAACGCCTGGAGTTTCCAGTTAAGAGTAAACGAAGCAAAGGACTTCTTGCGGACATTCCACACTGTTGCAAACGATATCGAATGGTATGAGCCGACACCAAATGATGCGTAACAGATTGAATCGGTTGTGGTATGGTTCGTGATGTGGCTGCGCGATCCATCACTGCCATTCGCACATTCCGTTTGTCATCACGGGCAAGGTGCAACGAGGTGGGAGCGATTGACCCCGTTGGTCAGTCATTTCCTCCTGCATCTAACTAAGACAGTTCTTCATCAGAGTTGCTTGGATTCATCCAACACGTTGACAGATTTCTCTGAAGGTCTTCCTTGGTCAAATTCAGACACTGGGTCAAAAGACACTCCATGCCTTCCACGAAGTATAGCTATACAGGTTACAAAAATAAAAACACACGAAAAACAATTGCCGTACTTCAAATCGCCAATCCGTACTACCCTTATATGCGCTTGCGGGTGGCGCTACGGTCGCCCGTGATGTGCATCTGTGCTATAATGATTTGCATATTTCTTCTCTACCAACGCATTATGTAAATTTCACATGGTTTGCATGATTTCTTCAGGATGTTGCATTTTGTGTGGCCTCTTCTTCCTTGTATGTTTAATTTTGAAAGTCATTAAATTTTCTTTCTTGCATGTTTGCTCTTGAGCGAAATGTACACTCAAAATAAATCTCCTTATGCTGAAATTAAATTAACGATGATGGGACCAATATCACAAGTATTGTTTTATGCTTCTACCACAATTACAAATCACAAAATGAGTTGTTTGGATGTAATTATATATGGACTAAGCAAATTGTGTATTTTGCTTAGTCATATATACGCTGTACTTAATTTATTTTCAATTCGTGTTATTATTCACAATATCTTTTCAACATGTATTTTGTTTAAGGTAAATATTTTTTATTATGCCATTTACCAACATCATTGACTTTAGTTATCTTTTTGTGAGGACAATATGTTAGTGTTTTTTTAGTTGTTTATGTAATTGTATAATGTTTAGTTGCTCTTATGCTCTCGCTAGGAGAGACTCGCTGTACAAATTGACTGATGTTTGTTAAAAATCTCTTAAACCAAGAGTCACCTGATACATATATTAAAAGATATCATGAATTAAAGGCACTAGTTTTAGCATAACTATTTCTAATAACAACACAATACTGTTGAAAAACAAACTAATAAAGATATAAATAATTTTGTTGTAAAATCTACAGTTAAATATGGATTACCTTTAGAGGAATTTGATGAATTTAAATACAATATTTTTTAAAAGACTTGATGAAATTTACTTACCATTCTAACTCTGAATTAACTTATAAAGATGTAAAAAAGTAGATTTATGAATTACAAAAGAATTTTGTTATGGTTTACATAGGGAAAGTGTCTGGAAATTATGCTGTAGTTTGTAAATATTTTTATAATAATATGCTTAATGAACTCATTTTAAACAATGAATATTTTTATAAGATTTGATTTGTCACGTAAAAAAATTAGTAATCGAATTATTGCTATAAATAGATTATTGGGTTTTTGCATTCCTAAGATTGAGTTTCCATATATATATTAAATCCTAAATTCCAAAAAAATCCTCCTGAATTTCAAACTGTAACAAGTGGCTTTAAAACTTATATCAATACTGTAGGTAAAATGCTGCAGAATATTATACAAAATTTCATCAATATGCAGTATAATAAAGCTGTAATTAAAAATAGTAAAGATACTATAGATTTTTTTAAAAATAAAAATATTTATACTCAGTTCATAGTTTTGACTTTGAAGATCTATTCGGTAATTTTAGATAGTCAAGTAATTATAATCTTACTATTGATTTCCACAAACTTAAAACTCTCATAGATTTAGTCTTAAAAGAAAATTACATTATTTTTAATGGCTCATTGCGTAAACAAACTAAAGGCTTGCTTCAAGGTAGTCCTGCTAGCAACAGTTTGGCTAATTTATATTTACACATTTATGAATTTTAATATATTATTAATAAATATTATGACATATTTAGATATATAGATGATCTAACTGTTTTTGGTAAAGTAACAATTTTAATCCCAATATTAACTTTTATCCTGATTACTTATACCTAGTTAAAATTAATAATAATCCAATAAAACTAATTACTGGGATGTATCATTGTATATTAAGGATTATAAATTAGATAGTAATATTTATGATAAAAGAGATGCTTTTAATTTTAATATTCTTAATGTGCCATACAGGAATTCCAATTTATCAATTTTTATATATAGTAATATTATTTTCAACTAAATTTATTGTAATAGTGTATTGTGTGTGGTTAGCGATAAATCTAATATATATTTAAATTTTAATAACTTTATTAACCATTGAATTGAACATGGAGATACCGTTAATTTTCTTTACAATTATATTTCTAATAGTTCTCAGTGAAATGACAATATGTAATCATATAGAATTTTTTTTAAAATTAGTAATACAGTTAATCGAAAGATGGTGCGCTATACTTTCATAAATTAATAATAATATATTTTATTTAAATATTATTGTGTATGTTCGGGAAGTTTTTTTTATTTTCTATAAATTTTATATCAATATTTAAGGTTTTTAAATTTATATATATATAGACTTAATAATATTTTATAAGTTACAAATTTTAATTTTCTGCGGTACTACTATACTACTTTGTATCTGGAGGGAAAAATAATTTGTTGCTGTACTCACGAAGTAAGTTTTATCATCTAGTTATATTGTATCGATTTTAACTCTATACTAGTAATTAATTGTAGGCTTTAATTTTATCGTTATATATTAAGAGTATTGTGTTTTTATATATGTAATATTTAAATTTCTCATAATATTCCATCCTTTCCCTATGGCCCAGAGTATAGGCAATTTACAGGTGAAGGTTGGTCAGCCGCAAAATTTTGTTTAAACCTGCAATCTTGGTTCGTAAGGCCAGGAATTGGCTATTGTACTATTGTGGTTAATATTTCTTACCATCTTGACTAATTATACATAAGGTTTATATATATTGGCCATAATTATATATAAACTGCAAGTGTTCAAGGGGTGCTGGAGAGAAAAACACTGGGAATATTCCAGTGAAATTTGGTATCTACAAGTTTCAGAACACGCGCAAATCAAATTTACAAAGAAAAACAATCACAATTTTCACCCGTTAGATGGCGCTGTACCGTATTTCAACGCTCATCGGTGGCATATACAGCTTCCAAAACCGATAGACAGAGCATAACGCCATTCTAAGAGGCATGTAAACAATATAAAATATCACTTATATTTTATCAAATTTTCCATAAAATTCTCTTCAGTAATTAATTTTTTACAGTATCATGTAATCAAAAATTAACCTAAATTAAGATCACAAATTAAACTATCCATAAACCATTATTTATTCAACTAAATTATCACATGATGTGCTCAATATACGAACCAACAGATGCAATCACATGCTTGAAGCATTTTATTTTTATACGGATAACGCCGAAGAATGTGGGCCAACACTTAATGCACAGTTAACCAGGGAAGAGATAATGTCCGAGCCACACTTCTTGCGCTCACTTGTTGCAGCACACTGGCCCCTGAACTGCTGCTCGTAGTAGCAATAGCCTCATCAATTCGTTGCACTATTTCCGGGTTTACGGGACGCGCGCTGCCTTCTTGTGCTTGGAATAATGCCCAGTTCTGTTTCTTCAAATTTAGAAATCATATTCTTCAATCCATTGACACACTCATTTGACTTCTTGATCGTTCCATACGCCGGTATTCTTTCAGAGTAGCTGAATGATTGCTACCATTCTGGTAGACTATCTTCATTAACAATGCACGTTCCTTCTTATTCAGAGTCATGATTGACAATTACTCAATGTGGTCTTATTTTTATACAGTTTGATGGGCTGTATAAAATTTGCATGTATGCCGTTGATAAGCATTGAAACACGGAACAGCGCCATTTATCGGGGGGAAATTCCGACATTTTTTTCCCTTGCATATTTGACTTGCACATATTCTGAAACGTGTAGATACCAAATTTCACTGGAATATTCGCATTGTGTTTTTCTCTAGCTCCCCTTGAACACTTGCAGTTTAATTTTGGCCACCCTGTATAGATGTATAAATCGACATTGATTATAGGAATCCAATGGAAATGAAGAAAAGCTTCTCATTTCAGTATTATAGTAAGATAGAAAGGAAATATGAAATATTGTAACTCGAATTGACATTGTACTAAAATGCGAAGGAATAATTGTTTGTAATATCTTGGTACGAATTTTTAATGCGATGTAGTGGATCTCTCTAAATATCAGAAAATAATTTTATTTTAATTATGAAATTCAAATAGATATTCAGAAGTCTTGCAATTTTGCCATCAAATTTTAAAGGATTAGAATAGAAAAGTATATAAAAAAATTACTAAAAAAATATCAAAGATACAGTATCTAGTAATTATAAATAGAAAGAAGTGTTACATGGTTTTTCTTGTTGGACTGTTTGAACTTTAATTATTCAACAATTAAAATTATTCAACAGTTAATAATTTGTTTCAATTGTAACCGAAAATTAACGAAAAGCATTTTTTTTCTTGCAGCTGTTCAAATGTTGCCACGATATTTCAAGACATGGGAACATAATAATAAATGCTGTACCTGAAATAGTGGGGGTTTACAAAGACACAAGAACCTTTCCCGTGATTGAAAATGAGTGGACTATCGTTAAAAACCAGACTTCCTCTAATGTTTTTCCGGAAGCATTATCCAATGTGCTACCACCGAAAGTAGACATCCAACCTTTTGAAGACTCTTTCCTACAATCTATGTTTGCATACGACTATGATTTGACGGGTTACAACAGATCCATAGCTCTGGAAATGAGCTGCAAAGAAAAGGGCAGCAAAACATTTGTTGCCTTCAAAGATGGAAAATGTGTTGGGTTTGGTAGCATTAAGAAGAGTTGTTTGAGTGCTGGGCGAGTGGGGCCTTTATACGCTGACGATCCTGCAGTGGCTGAGGTACTTCTAAGGAAACTTCTTGAGGCATTCCCAGAAAGAAAAGGGTTCGCCATGATGACAATTAGTAGCAATGTTCATGCTAATAACCTAGTTAAGAAGTTGAGCTGTCCTGCCACAGGAATTTGCTATCGTATGCACTCAAGGGAAAAGCTGTTTGTGGACACAAGGAGGATATTCGCGCATAGTGACATTAACTTTTCACCCTTTTGAAGCTAGTTGAAGTCGATTACGGGCTTGAAATGAAAACTAAAATTTATTTTGTGCAAATTTGCTATTAACAAATGAATGTATTGTACTGTTTTGTTGTCAGTAGATTGATTATGTTTAACCCAGCGCTTCTCAAACTTTCTCAATATTTGCAACAAAATTTTAGTCACAATTTTTATCGCCCCTCCCCAAACAATAACAATATATTCAATGCAATAATAATGTACTTTGATGTTAAAGCTGGAATGTGACCTTAATTATAACACGTACAAATTATCAAGATAAGTCTTAAACTTTGTACATATTAATTTTAAGAAATAGGTATTTTAAGTAAGTTATTTTGAAGTAATAAAACAAATACTATGTTCGTTTTCTTTTCTAATATTTAAACTGGAACAGATATTTCAAAATAATCTTTAAATAAATTAAATATTTATTTCTTCAATCATTTATTTCTAATCATCCATTTCTAACACCCTCCTTTGTGAAACCGGATTTTTTTCCCATTCTGACTTTGAAAAAAAAAAAAAAAGATCTCAGCTAAGAATAGAAAAAATATCTTAGATTATTAATATCTAATATTAAATTTTTATTTGAAAAGCTTATTTGCAAGACAAGCCCATGGGAGTCATTAGTTAATAACAAACTTGTTCTTAATTTAGAATTGATAAAATAATTATCAAAAACGTTGTGCAATACTGATACATATATAAATATATTATATCAGCGTAAATGAATATTTTAATTTTTTATGATGTCAGAGTTTATTCTGTTTGCTTCTTCAGTAAATTAATATATTTTTTTACATAATGCTTTATTTTTGACTTTTCGATATGCTCGCGCTCCCCACGTAGGGCTTCATGAGATGCTACCTAGGGAGGCTTGCTCCACTTTTTGAGAAACGCTGGCTTAATCCAAATCTAGTTGTTGGCACAATGAAAGGAAGTATTCGAATGATGTAAGTCTTAGAGATAAAATTGTTTTATTTATTCTTCAATTCGATAATGTTAGAAACAATATTTAAAAAATAATATGATCAACAGTATTAAAAGAAAAATAACTGCTACCTCTGTAAGTTATGATTTAAGAAAACGATCTGAATATTACTTGCAGCTTTTTAAGCAGAAAAATTATTTATTAAATTGTTATATACGATTAACTTATATTTCGGTGTCTTGAGTTTCAAAAAGGATATAATTCAATGTATATTTTAAAATATTGTTTCACGATTCAATTCGGTTTCTCTGTAACCTCAATTTATTAGTCCCTTAACATGTATTAGCGGAGTGATTTAGTTTTATTTTATCATGCAAATACACCCCTCTTTTATAACATTTATGTATAAAATGCACAATCGTAAATTAATTTGAGCAATTTATTTTTGTTCTTTTCATAAAAATTGAGTATATACTGTAAAATTACCTGTGAATAAATACGTACAGTATGTAAGTATAAATTCAATGTGTGTAATAAATACATCACATGTGAAATATGCTAAGATGTATAGAAATAAAATATAGACAAAGAAGTTTTTGTTATGTTTTATTTATATAAAATACGTATTCTATGAATATATATGTGCATTTAAAGTTTATTTGATGTGACACACTTCAAAATCCTGTCACATCAAATGTCTCATCATAATCTGTAGTATAATGATTATATATATATATATAATCAAAAAAATGTTCAAAATAAATAATTATGAACCTAAGTATAACTAGTCAGAACAGTAAAAAAAATAGTCACAGTAGTACAATAGCAAATTCTTGGTCTTAGGAACCAAGAATGCAGGTTTAAAGATGATTTTGGCCAGCCAATTCTCACCTGTAATTTTCCTATACTACTGGGTCATAGAAAAAGGAAGAAATTTTATATATGTGTAATTATTACCAAATAAAATATGCTAATACTAATTAATAATATATAGCCATAAAATTTAATTGACTCCCTACTAGTATAGAGTTAAAAAATTTTATTAAAAACTGCAAGATATAATAAAACCTACGACGTTAACACATCATCCAGTTAAGGTATTCAATTTTGTTTGGAGACCTTTTTTTAAATTTTTTTAAAAATCTAATATTTTTACATTTTTATTTTCATTTTTATGCACATTAATAAAAAATATAGTGAGAAATAATATATGCATACATCAATTTACAGAAATTTTAATTTTTAAAGAAACTTTATTCAAAATTGAGAAATTTTTCAAACTTTCTTCATTTTTCAAAATTTTGCTACAGCACATATTTTAAATATACTTCTAGGAAAGAAACTTTAAGTTTTAAATTATTTCTTTTGAATAAAATTTATAAATAGTCGAAGCTACAAACTAGAATTCCAATAACATTTTCGATACTTTTAGAAGAAAAATGAACTATAAAAAGTAACTAAAAATTGTTCAATTTATTAGCCTGTTGTCCATTCTCTAATTAATAATGTTAATAACATTTGTGTAAAATTTCATAGAGGTATCTCTAATAGTTCTTTAGGTATCATGTTTAAAATATCAAATTTACAAAAAAAATGGTTTTGAGAAGAATGAATTTAAACTTTATAAATGCAATTTTAAAACAAAATATGTAACAAGTACATAATTGAAACTGTCCTGATTTATATGTAACACCTTTACTCTTTGGCATTTTATTAAATTTTTTAATCTTTGTGGGCCCTATTATTTTTTCTAGCTGATTTTCATAGAGGTAAAGATGTTATTTTGAGTAACTGGTTTCAACAGATCTGTAACAACGTAGTGTATAATAACTTGAATTCATGCAAAGTAATTTCAAAATACCTAATAAACCATTAAAACTTTCGTTAAAAATAATGACGGCAATAAGGGCACCCAAAGAAAATGCTTTTAACTGGATAAAAGTTTTTTTAGGAATAATGTTTACAAACAACCGTTAAATGATTCTTTTGCATTTGTGTCTAACCGTGGATTTATAACCACTTATCACGCAACTTCACATACCCAAATTTAATAATATTTAAAAGTTTCGCAGAAAGGCCTACACTTTTTTCGGTGCATTGTTTTCCGGTGGCTTTTCCTATCTGATACACCCACCAACTCTCGACTCAAGTTGGGCACGGTTCATGCATGGGTTTCTCTCGACATGAGATACAATGAGAAAATGCCGCTATTGTAGCATTTTGCATTGCTTTGATATCATGAGTGTTACTGATAACGCCAATGCCATAACAAACAACCAAAGTTTTTATGGCTTTTTAAAAGTTTTCTTAGCTGGGGCTATTCACCTTTTTTTGGATGCATCTTATGCACTCTTATTTGATAATAATGTTGACACCATACACATCTTTAACATCCTTGGTATCCTTGGAAGTCGCCATCACTATAGAAAATGACACATTTTAAAGATTTCATGGTACAAGAATGTACAAAGATTCTGCGCGCACCAACAGATTCCATGTTTGAGGTAAATCTCAGATGTTGCAGGAACACACTTCTACGATTGGACCTTTAGAGTTCTACAAAACTTTTTGACATTATTTCCAAATCTAGAAGTTTCCCAGTGTATATGGATAAAATTGCTTTACCACATTTACAGATGAATGTCCACGTTTCTGCTGTCAACGGAAGTACCACATTCTGCAACTGACATGTTACAAAAATTGGTAATGCTGTTTACATTCAAAGCAGCGTCATTCATGGCATCCTTAGCCATTGATGTAGCAGCGCCAAGAGCTTTCTTTCACAAAGTGTATGCTCCCATTGTCATACAGGGCATATTCATCGTAGCACAAATTTTCTCCTCAAACGAATGTTCTCTTCCAATAACTCGCATTCTCCAAGTGAATTACAAATTAATGGCACTTTGCTTGTTTAGCTTTTCAATAATTGAAAAAGGGGAAATAAAATTGAATTTGGAGTGCATTTTACAGTCACATTAGAAGCCAATCGAAACATAGAATATTCATGCAGGTACAGTTTTTTCTTAAAACAATTGAAAAAACTCAAATTTGGAAACAAACACTTCCCAAAATATCTAAGTTAAATATTCTGTTACCCTTAATGTTTCACTTAAACATTCCTTGTTCTGTGAAAAATCTTTCAGTTAATCCAGTTTTTTTTTTCATTTCAAGTTTAAACATTTGTTACTTCCCCAGTTTTGGGGAATCTGTTACCAGCAAACTTACGTTTTTGAGTAGATGAGAAGATAATTGTTATAAGTAGATAATATAAAAAGCAGAATGTCCCCAAATATGATAAAAACAAATAATGCTAAAAAACAAATAATGCCTAAAAATTCTACAATTAAAGCAAAAAAAAAAAAAATTACGTTTTTTAGAAGAAATTTAAAAGCCAAAATTGTAAGACGCAAACCAAAACAAATACATGTGAGGTCAGAAGAAACACTTGTTAAAAATCACACAAGCGAATTAAAAGATTGAAAATGTAGCCAATCGTTAAAATAGCAAAACAAAAATATCAGAAACTATTTTTTAATTTATACTGGGTAAAAAGCATTTTAAGAAGTTCGCTTCCGGTTTCAATTTCATCACTTCTAGTTTCTATTGACAGCTATAATAATATTTTAAACACCTGTAACTATTTTTCAAATTATTACACAAAAAAAAATTTAAATTTGGAAATTTAATTGTTTGAATTTTAAAATAATAAAAAAAAGTCACTTTTGTGACCGAAAATAAAGCCTTTTATGTAGTTGGATACCTTAATGTTTCCCGTCAATAGAAAAGGTAGTAATAGTAGTATCGCATAAAAGAAAAGGTAGTAATAGTAGTATCGTATAAAAGAAAAGTAGTAATAGTATCGCATAAAAGAAAAGGTAGTAATAGTAGTATCGCATAAAAGAAAAGGTAGTAATAGTAGTATCGCATAAAAGAAAAATTAGCAAAATAAGATAAAATAAAAGTACGTCTATATAATATATAATTAATATTGATGTATATATGTTGTTACGTAGATCAGAATTCGAGGATTTTACGCAATCAGTTTCAAAGGGCAAGACAGTTCTTCAGGTGCAAATGGAAACTTATTCTTGAAAAACAATCTTTAAAATGCATGATATAGCAGCAATATTCGCAGAACAAATCTTAGGCCTTCACACCTTCTACGACGTTCAGACACAACTATCAGTGTCTAAAATACAAATATGTTAAAGATTATTCACAACCATTCGCTCGTTCTACTCAACAGTAGAATTAATCACTAATCGTTGGGAGACTCTTCTCGGTCAAATCAATACTGCTCTCCAACGGTCAAAACAAGATTAACATAAAATAAATACAACAGAGAATAATGTTAACGTATTACACATCCATATATAAAATATTTACACTATTTTAAGTATTTTTTACATAAAATTATTCGTAACACTGCCTCCTCTTCAAAGACTGCGCGCCCCAGGCAGTACAATCCCAAATAAGGGGCATGTATTTACAGGAATAAAATATTTACACAATAATCAAATATAAAGTAACAAATATTCAACAGCAAATAAATTGAAATACATTAACAAATGCAAATATATAAATTATAATACTAAAAATATAACTAAGGAGTTAAAAGGGAGAAATAATTTACATTATTTGGAAAATAGTGAGTGGCCATGGTCTGAACTTGAGGATCTTATTCACCTTGAACAAGATAAAGGAATAGCTTATTGTATGATGCATTTTTTAAAAACATTTATAAACCCCGTGCACCACGCAATGTATAACACGGGGGCATACAACACAGACAGAAGAAAGGATTACAACACAAACATCCATGCCTTCTCCGGGATTCGAACCCAGTCCCTACGGCACCGCAGTCAGCTTCACTGACCACTATACCGGATGGGCGGCTGTATGATGCATTAAATTCTATATTGAGTGTGGTGATTTCTGTATTCGTACTACGGTGTCATTAGGTCTTTTGAGGACCTTCCCAGTTGGTCTGCAGATTTGGAAAGAGTCCTTTACGACGTTTTGAATTCCATAACCCCACTTTGTCGCCTTCGTGAAAGTCGTGTCCCGCTACTCTTGCGTCGTATCGAGTCTTCATCTTCTTTGAAGCCAGATTATGCATGTCCTCCATCCGTACCTAGAGTTTCTCGACATACTCCTCAGGCTCCAAAAAGAGCATCTGGGGGTCGGCTGTGCAGGAGATCAGCAAGAAGATGATCACATCCAAAGAGCAGCAGGGAGGGAGAATAGCCTGTAGTCTCGTGAACGGCACTCTTGCAGTCAAGCAAGAAAAGAGACAGTATCTTGCCCCAGTCCTGTTGGTTACTGAATACTAGGAGCGAGAGGCTGCTCAGGATGGTGCTATTAAACCTCTTAACTATGCTATCGGACTGATGATATAAAGGTGTTGCCCGGGTTTTTCAATGCCAGGAGTTTACACAGTCTCTTGCAAACTGCAGAATCGAAGTTTTCCCCTTGATTGGAATGCAATTGTAGAGGAAATCCATGTCTTGAAATCAAGTGTTGTTTTATAATCTCTGCAACAGTCAAGGGTTCTTGGTCAGGAATAGGATAGGCTTCACACAGGCCACTTCATTAAGTAGTCCAGGACAACCAGTATGTTGTGGTTACTATCTTGTTGATCTCGGAAGTGGGCTTAGGATGTCAAAAGCTATTCCTTTGAGTGAATATTAACGTCGCACTGTTCAGCTACTTGCGAGCGTTTGGTGACAGTGTTTACAATTTTGAACCATGGTCAAGTGAAGAGGACGACACCTGAGATGGCAATCCCTCACCTGAGTACCATACCACACCAACCGTGGAGGACGTCTGAGCACTTGACAAATTTAACGTGCATCGCTCCCCTACACGGTGGGTCTTCAGCGGTAATAGGCTCGAACTTATGACACGCAGGACACGAGTCCATTACCTTGACCACTAGGCTACCGTGGTCTATATATCAGTGGGTGAAAAAATTATTTGAGGACTAATAGTTCATAATAAACAATTTTTAAAAATGCTAATACTTTCCTCTATTTTATATAAATTTTAATTTAATCAACCTTTTGAAACTGCTCAATATGTATATTAAGTACGTCTAAGTTATGACCTTATTTTAATTGTATATTATTCTTACAAAACAGAGTTTTTTAGAGTTGGTATAATGGTGATATATTACGAAATTTTAGCTGATGATTCACTCTCTCCTAATTTCCATGGTATGCGAGTTTGAGGACTGTGAGCTGTGACACATTTAATGTGCATCAGAGATCCGAATCCACGCCTTTCGATTACGCGAGTGCATTTCTTTAATATCAGGCTGCGGTGGTCGCAATAAAATTCGAAAGATATAACTCACTATATGTGAAATAGAATAAATAATTATTACGTGTAATTAAAGTATTGAATACACGATTGAACGATTCGAAAATTGAACCTAAAATCTTCTAGTTGAACTATCGCTACTTTAAATTCCAATATATTGCCTGAAAATCAAGTGAATATGTTGCTTGTGAATTTTCAGTTTTGTTTTCGCGGGAAAATAAAATTAATTGGTGTGCTAAGAATAATTTACATAAATAAAAATAAAATTATGCTACAATATCTTATTTGCAAGTACAGCGACGTTTCTGATGCAAGGTTTTTTCCAGTAACTTCTTTCCATAATAGGGGAGTAGTCATTTTTTAAAATCGAGAAAATCTTGATGGGTTATTTTACTTTTATGTAGAAACATTTTCTATAACTATAAATATATGAATCTATAATAATTATTTGCTGAATCTTCCCTTATGGTTTTGAATATTACTTTTTTTTAAGAGTATGAGCGTCAAGGTGTTGCTTCAATGACAGATTGTTTATTAACAATGTATTTTGAGGAGCCTCAAGTCTATCGGTGGCGGGACTTCATAATTCTGGACCTTGTTAAGTGACGGGGCGAAACCTGATTTGACATCCCACTCTCCAAACTGCCACACTAACCAACATGAGGATTTTGAGCCACACCAAGATCTTCGACTGTACAGAAATAATGGTGACCATGAAATCGTGATTATGATCACTCGGCTACTATTTCAGGGTCCAAGCTATGTGTGAAAAACCTGGGATTTCTTTCTTCTTATTTCAGAAATCGCTTAGCCCCTGAATATTTTTTGTGTATTCCTAGACATAGGTGCACCACATTTTTAAGACCATTGATGTAAACTATCAAGAAACAAGAGACCATTTGAGTGTGTTCGAATATGTGAAGTGTGTATGAACATGTTCGAATATGAGGCACATCTTAGATTCGTAGATATGCAATAAATTATGATTAAAACGTGTTCTCCTTTAATTGGCTGCTGGTTCATTAGATATACTGATTAATCAATAAACTAGGATCTAAATGCTAATAAAATTTTATCACGTAACCTGTTTGAAGTATCATAGATCAATATTCTCGGGAAGTGACTAAAAGACACACACAGCGTTCGCTTAAAGTAATTTAGATTTTCAACTACAAAGAGTTAAAAAAATTTACTCTCTTCTAAGATTAAAATACTATCATCGTGTTTTTGCGGGTGTTTTCTATTAACACCTGGAACTCTCTTTCCTTCATTTAATGCACATCCAAGCACAATTTCTATCGATACTGAAATTTTATTGTTCAAGCAGATGTATGGTCTTCGTGTATGTAACTCCAAATATAAACAGCATTTAGATATTAGTTAAAAAGTGTAATTCTTCTCTCAATTTGAAAAGCATTTGACATCATATATATGGCAGAAATACCGCACTAAATATATATTTTTTGCAGAGTTACGATATTTTATATGTATCTGTGCTTGTAGATCTGTATTCTACTGATACCTCAATTTCGTGGATGAGGTCTCAGATTTTATTTTGTAGCATGATGACTAAAAAAAATAATTGTTCTAAATTTATTTTAATTTTAAAAATGCTTAAATAATAGATAATTTTGAATTTGAGGTATACAAAATACAGTTATTCCTTAGCTTTGTTTTTATATAAGAATGTAGGATCTATTGCACAACTTTTAAAAATTATTCTGAGGAAAGCAGTAAGTGAGCTAATTAGTTATTTTTTGTGTTCGTACTTTGTTATTAAAAAAAGTACCATAATTTCTTTATAAAAATTGTGTTAATGCTTTAAACTTTGTTATTTACTGCAAAAACTGAAAAAAAAAAATTATATTAAACTGAGCAAAATGTATTGGCTTATGAGGAATCGAAAAAGTATATTAAAGTATGCAGTTTCAAAAATTCACCCTTAACAGTATTAAGTTAGAAACAATCGAAAAGGAAAAGTTTGAAACTTTTGTAAATCGAGCTAAAAAATTGTAAATATATAAATATTATAATTATTAATATTTTATATTGAAAAATATTCATGAAGTTTTAAAAATTTTGTTAAAGAACATGCATAGAAAATGTCTACATTTACGATAATCTTTACATTTGTGGTGTAGAATGAATACGTTTTTGTTACAACATTAGTAATATATTTTCATACCAGTCATCCTGCAGCTAGTAATTATTTTTATCAGGAATATTGGCAGGTGCAATCTGTACTATTTATGAATATAAGATAAGAAGATGTGAGGAGTTGATAATTTGGAATAATGAGTAATTATTTAAGAAACAAATAACATTTAATAATCGCGATAAATGATTTTGCGGTACAATACGCTCACTTCAGCATAGTGATCCTAATTTCTGGTCTTGCCAGATTACATTACAAGAAAATATCATAAAAACTGTTGCCACTAATATTAACAAAATGGGAACTTTACATGAATCATTATATATCATCAGAATTTGATCACGTGTTCCTAGGATTTTGATACTCAGTAATTTGTTTTTCTTTCGATTTCATGTTAATTGTAAAATAACTTTTGACGATAAAATGGGGAACGTGTTACTTACAATGTATTTATACCACGCTTTATTTTGTTGAAATGGCCCTTTTTTCAATAAAATACAGTAAAATGTTTTCGTTAATCTCTGAGAATCTAATGTTCGGAGTTATTTCGCGTTATTGAATCGTGTGTTTCTGAATACTTAAATATGAAGTTGTTAATGCATTAAAAATAATATCAGTACAATTGCTTAAACTAATTATAAATTTATTTACGAAACAAATGTAAAACAAATGGGGTTGTGTTATAGCTTAAATGTTTCACATTTATCTTTATTCTATATCAAAAAAGTTTTATCGAATTACGAGATCAAATCTTGATGAAAATAAAGATCCACAGAGTAAAGAGGCTGATGCGCGCTAAATTTCTCGCCTCACCGTCTTCACGCTGGCGTGGCGGGGAATTTGGTGCGTGGAGTCCCAGCTAAAACGTCATCCTCATCACTTGACCAATTTTTTCGTCTCGTTACGTTTTGATAATATATAACTCTGGATTTTTTCTTCAAAGTGTGATGTTTTACAAACACTAACTCGTAAACATCGGATGCCTTAAAATAATCATAAATAGTCTGAATAATTACTAAAATTCATAAGCATTTTCCTTATATATATATATATATATATTTGCCCCTTTTTTAAAATCGAGCAGCATATGTAATATTTATATGAAAAATTTTGCTATTACTTTTCTTAAATTTTATTGGTGTGAGCCTGTATTACACAGACAGTTTTACCTTTTTCTGTGACAAATGAAGATAGATAACAATATCTGAGGAAGTATTGTTAAAATTACATCAGTCAATTAAATCGGAAATTTCTAAAAAAAGGATTAAAAAATATTCGAAAATCAAAAGATTTCAATTTAAGAGTGAATAATTTCAATTTTAAATCTAAAATGACAGAATAAAAAGACAATCATAGGTTTAGGTGAATAATTTCTATTTTCGCTAATTAGCGTCTGACTAAATTTCAATAACAGTAAATCGTTAAATTGAAGGATATCTAATTTCAAGACACATATTGTTTCAGAAAATTAATCGGAAGACTCTGAGGGTATATACAAATTATTTCCTTAGATATACCTTTACTTGCATCTGTTATATAAGATTTCTCCTTACAGCAAAATTTTTTCAAAAAAAGGTAATAAAATTGGAAAGATTAAGCAAAAATTTAAAATTAACTAATTTTAAAGGCATTTTAAAAAATAATGTTTTTATTAATTTAAGGATCTTTTGTAAATGTTAATTTTTTAAATGTTTTTAATTTATAAATTATACATTAAAATTTCGCAAGATAATGGTTACAATAATTCACATCAAAAGGCCATAGAAATTGAAGAAAGACAACGTATCAATATTTGTTTTCAGCATTTAAATCTATATATATAAAGGAGAAAAGCGACTCACTGACTGACTGACTGCCTGACTAATCACGAAATCTCTGGAACTATTCAACCTACAGAGTTGAAATTTGGTAGACATGTTCCTTTGATAGAGTAGACATCAGCTAAGAACGGATTTTCCGAAATTCGAAACGCAAGGGGCGTTACAGGGGGTTAAGGGCGTTAATAATAATTGTTTCCATGTTTAAACTACTTGATGTAAAATCTTGAAATTGGGTAAGCGGATTCCTTTCAGAGAGTAGAGATCCGCTACAAAATGAGTTTGGTGAAAATCGACTCCCAAGTGGCGTTGCAGGGGCTTAGGGGGCGTTATAGATAATTATTTCCATTTTTAAACTATTAGACGCACAGTCTTTATATTTGATAAAGAGATTTCTTTCATAGAGTAGAGATCAGCTATAAGAAGGTTTTGTGAAAACAGACCTCTAAGTGGCGTTGCAGGGGTTTAAGTGGCGTAAGAGATAAATATTTTCGTTTTTAAACTATTTGACCTACCTGCTTGAAAATTGGTAGGAATGTTTCTTTCATGGAGTAAATATCCGCTACAAAACGGGTTTGGAGAAAATTGTCCCCTAAGGGGTGTTTAAGGGCAGATATAAATAATTATTTCTTTTTTTAAAGTATTAGACTCACAGTCTTGAAATTTGGTTAGCAGATTCCTCTCATAGGTTAGAAATACACTGCAAAATGTGTTTTGTGAAAATCGACCCCTAGGTGGGGTTGCGGGGGTTCAAGGGGCGTTATTGATAATTTTTTTGCATTTTTAATTAATTGGACGCACAGTCTTCAAATTTTGCTAAGCAGATTCCTTTCATAGAGTGCAATTCCCCTACAAAATGGGTTTTGTGAAAACAGACTCAGAAGTGGCTTTGCGGGGGCTCAAGTGGCGTTATAGACAATTATCCCTATTTTTAAACAATCAGACGTACAGTCTTGAAATTTGATAAGCAGATTCCTTTCGTAAAGTAGAGAACCGCTACAAAATGGGTTTCGCGAATATCAACTATCAAGTTTAATTTTGGGAGATTAAGAGGCGTAATCGATAAATATTTCCATTTTTAAACTATTTGATCATCCTGCTTGAAAATTGGTAGGCATGTTCCTTTCATGGAATTGAGTTCCTCTAACAAAGAGTAAAACGAAAATTGACCCCCAGGAATGTTTGCGAGGGGTCAAGAGGAGTTACAGAAAAAAATTCCTGTTTTTAATTGTTAGACCCATATACTTGAAATTTGTTAAGCATGTTTCTTTTGTTGAATAGGGATCCACTAAGAATAAATTTTAAGCAAATCAAGTTCTGGGGGGTTGCAGGGGGTTACTGGGACGTATTGACAAAAAAAATACTTTTTTCGAGCTACAAGGACTATAATAATGAAATTTGGTTTGCATTTTTCTTTTGTTGAATTGAAATCCGCTAAGAGCGGTAATTTTGGAAAACGGCTCTCAACGGATTACGGGGACATTGATAGGAAAACTTTTGTTTTTTTCTGTTAGATTTAGACTTGAAATTTGGCTTGCATGTTCAATTTACGGAGTAGAGATCCACCGAAAATTGGTTTTGCGGGAATCCACTTGGTTTTTGAGTTACGATAGAGCAAACATCATTCTATGCTTCAATTTTAGAGATTTTTAGAAAATACAAATTAGATGAGTTCTGCCCTTTTTTTATCAACAGGTGACAGTTACAGGTATAAGTATATTTTTCAATTCAATCGAATTCTTAATGCTAGGACTTAGATATCAATAATTTATACATATACATAAGCAGTAAAAATTTATAAAACATCATGAAATACCCAGCGAAGCGGGCGGGTAACAGCTAGTTAATTATAAGCATAACATAATTCTAATGAATAATTAAGAAAATTTTATGGATTCAACGAAATAAAAATTGAAAAACACTATTTTATAGATCTATCCTTAATATTAATACAATCCTTAAATGCACAACAACGCTCAGAGACTCACTTAATTTCCCTTTAGTCTTACTCCCCGTTTCCAGATGGGGCCGTTGTTCTAGCATTTCATATTTGTAACATATTTTGTTTGTTGGTATGGAGTGAGTGAGTGTGAATATTAACGTCGCACTGTACAACTACACGAGGGCTTTTGGCGACGGACCGCGTGATTTTGAGCCATGGTCAAGTGACGCGGACAACCCCTGAGCTGGACCCCCTCTCCTAACTACCACACCACACCATCGGGAGGACGTTTGAGCTTTCGATAGATTTAACGGTCACTGCTCCCTACACGGCGGGTCTTCAGTGGTACTTGGCTCTAACTCATGACACTCTAGCCATGATCCGATGCCTTGACCACTTGGCTACCACGGCCACTGGTTGGTATGGAAATAAATAGCATTGGAATTTTAAAGTTGGATGATTTTTTCTGAGAAAATACAATCTATTGAATGCTAAGTAGGAAAACAAAGATTACATGATAAGTACACTGCTGGCTACACAAAATGCAACACCCTGGAGAAAGCATGCAGACCATGTGAAATTTATAACATGCTCTGGCGGCGAGGAAATATGCAAATCATTAGCTTTATAGCGCATACGCGCAACATAGGCGACCCTACAACCACTTACAAGCGTTATATAAGGGGAAAACAGATTGGCGATTTGAAGTACAGCAATTGTTTTTCATGCGTTTTTTATGTAAGCTGTTTACCTATGCCATCGAAGATTTTTTGACTAAGTTTCTGAATTAGAGGGAGGAAGAATAGTAGCCCTATAGGGATCGCGGATTATCCTTCAGAAAATTCGACCAACGTGATGGACGAAAAGAACCAACTGAGATGCGGATCTGTCATCGCTGGAAGCAAGAGGAAACGACGGACCATCGGGATCGATCGCACCCATTTCGTTACACCACTGCCCATGATGACAGGCGGATTGTGTGCATTGCAGTGATGGATCGTGAAGTCCCATCACGACCATAGCCCAACAGATTCAGTCTGTTACACGTCATTCTGTGTCCTCTCGTACCATTCGACGCTGTTTGCAGCAGAGTGGAACATTCGCACGGTGTACATTGCTTCGTTCTAACTGGAAACCACAGGTATATGCACCACCAACAGTGCGATGAACATCGGACATGGACAATGAAATTGAACGGCATTGTATTCACCGACGAATTCCGCTTCTGCCTGCAACACTACGATGGTCGGATTTGAGTTTGGAGACACCATGGTGAGAGGTTGCTGAACTGTTACGTTATGGATCTCCACACTGTTACTGCACCCGGTATCAAGATTAGAGGTGGTATTGGATATCACTGCTGAACCCGTCTAGACCACGTTGTCGGTATACTAATAAGTCAGGAATACATCTCTGAGGTGTTGGAGCCCGTGGTCCTCCCCGCTTTCCAACAGGATAATGCGCGACAAGGCATGACACGCAAAGTTCAAGAGTTTTTCTTTACCCACCAGATTTAATTGCTTCCTTGGCCTGCTTGCTCCACGACAATGTAGACAATCGAAGAACGTGTGGTACATGCTTGCACAATGACTGACTGGAGCTACACCTCTCGTTGCTACACCAGATCAACTTTGGCAATATGTGGAAGCCGCATGGGCTGTTGTATTCCAAGGATACATTTAAAGCATCTTTGATTCTATGGCGTGTTTTCTGGCAGCGATTATAACTAATAATGCCGGCTACACTAACTACTGATTGTGTCATCATCTGCACCTCACAATAGGCAGTGATTTTAATAGTTTAATCTTTGTACAACATGTTATCTGAAAGATAAACTTAGCAGTGATACCTCTCGTCCTTCTTGGGGTTGCATTTTGTGTGGCCAGTAGTGTAATATTTTGGTTATATTGTAAAATGACTATCTCTATCTCTCTTATATATATATACTGTATCGAGGATTTTATGCAAATCAATCGCAAAGAGCAAGGCAGCTCTTCAGGAGCGATGCAAATGTATTGTTGAAAAACAATCTTTAAAATACAGCAGCTATATTTAAAGAATAAATCTCAGAATGCCTTCACATCTTCTACAGCGAACAGACACAACTATCAGTGTCTAAAATACAAGTATGTTTAAGGATTATTTACAAGTACTCGCTCGTCCTATTTAGAAGCTGAAGTAATAATTAATTGCTGGTCGATTCTTCTCGACAAATCGATACCAACTAATCGCTAATCAAAACAGTAATAAATCTGCAACGGGCAAAACAAAACTAACTCAGTTTCGGCAAGTCACTCCCTATTTATATAGGACACACTTATTTTTATCGAAAATTCCGCTTGAGTCATTGATCGTGATTTGCTAGATTTCTTCAGTAAATTCTAAAAGAATCCATCTCGCCAAAAACTGTGGTCAAAATGGTCACAGAAAATGATATAAACTTGGCTCAATCGCCAATAATTTACCAACTTTCCATTGAATTGCTATTATGATGTAAGGAACGGCGTTGCTTGCGAATATTACCATTAAAACATAAAATAAATCAACATAGAGTGATATAAACGTATGATTCATCCAGATGTAAATTATTTACACTATTTTAAGTATTTTTTACACAAAATTCGAAACACTGCCCCCTCCTCAAAGACTGCACGTTCAGGGTAGTACAATCCCTGAGTGCGTGGCATCTATTTACCTGAATAAAATATTCTCAAAATAATCTAATATAAAGTAAAATATACTCCACAGCACTTTAAACCATATACATTAACAAATTCAAAACTAAATTGCGATACTAAAAGTACAACTGAGGAGTTATGAAAGACAAATACTTTACATTATTTACAAAATAATTTGTGACAATCGTCTGAACTTAAGGATCTTATTTATCTTGGCCAAGATAAGCGGCTATCCTATTGATTGACCTTTGGTTCTTAGAGTGGTGGTTTCTGTATCAGAAACACGACGTCATTCGGTCTTTTTAGGACTGTTGGTCTGCAGAATTGGAGAGAATCCCTTGCGACGTTTAAAATTCCACAACACACATTGTCGCCTTCGTGAAGGCCGTAGCTCGTTTCTCTTGCGTCGTATCTGGTATTCATTATCTCTGAAGCCATGCCGAGTTTATCCCTGGCCAAATGATGCAACATCTCCATCCGTGCATGGAGTTTTACTCCTCTACACCAAAGAGAGCATCTGGTGGCCGGCTGAGCAGGAGATTTGCAAGTAGACGAAGATCCTGTCCGAACAGCATCTCGTAAACGGCACTCTTGTAGTCAAGCAGGAAAAGAGGCAGTTTCTTGCCCAATCATGCTGATTACTGGGTATCAGGTAAGAGATTCTGTTCAGGATGGTATTTTTGAACCTCTCTTCCATGCCATTAGACTGAGGATGCAAAACTGTTGTCCGAGTACCTCTCACAGTCTCTTGCAAACTTCAGAATCGAAGTTTCTCAATTGATCTGAGTTCAGTTTTAGAGGAACTTCATATCTTGAAATCAAGTGTTGCACTAGAATCTCTGCAACAGTCGAGGCCTTTTGGTCAGGAATAGGATAGGCTTCAGATCCCTTCGTGAAGTAATGCGGGACAACCAGCTCGTTGTTCCCATATTGATGATCTTAGAAGTGTACCTTGTGACGGATCTATATACGACTCTACTAACCCTTTCAGGACTCTGTAAGAAAAATATTTATTTCAACCAACTTTCGCCGAGTGAAGGAAGCGTGATTATGCAAATTAAGTATATTATATAAATTCTGTATTCGCGAGTTTTAAGAGTTAGTTGGCGAGTTAGTTGGTTAATTGGAGAATGAAGGATCGTGGAATGGATTAAGTGCATTTGGAGTTTATGAATGGAAGATTACTGAGAGCGGATCAATCGACGGTGATTAAATCCAGATAAGGATCGCCTTCAAGGTTCAAGTGTAGGACTCAACTTCATAAAAGTACAGGTATCGTGATCCTTATTTAAATGGAAGTCTAGCTTATTAGTGCGTGACGTAGTTGATATTGAGCTCGTTTAAGTTATCGTGGAATCAGTTGAGGGTCCGTATTATTATCCCCAGGCTATTGAGTCTCACCTCCACGCTCTACTATCTGATCTGTTATCTCAATTAGATTGCTATTGTGCCTGCTAGATATTTTGGTGACAGTAAAATAATTAGAGTGAATCATGTCTACTGATTATTCAGTTTCTCCCACACACCTAGCCGGGTCTGAGGGTAGACAAGGGGTTTCAGAGGGAAGCAGGAACCGAACGGCATTACAACCTAGTATGTCAAAAGCTATTCGTTCGAGGGAGTGAGTGAATATTAACGTCGCACTATTCAGCTACTCGAAGGCTTGTGCCGACGGACCTCATAATTTTGAACCATGTTCAAGTGATGAGGATGACACTTGAGTCGCCACTTTCTCTTCTAACTTCCACATCACACGAATGGAAGAACGTTTGAACTTACGACAGATTTAACGTGCATCTCTCACCTACACGGCTGGTCTTCAGTGGTACTATCTATTCGTTCGAAAGGCGCACCCACAATATACAGCTGTCTTTCTCTAGTGCGTTTTATCGTACCTTACGCGCAGCACAGAGCTAACTTATGCGACACCACTTGTCCACATCACTCCAAACAATGTTTCAGTAGAAGCGTTCTCGTACTTTATGCAGGGTAGAGGAGTATGAAATTTGGATTTGCAGAAGGTGAAGCAGCATGATAACTATGAGCATGATAATTTTGAGGTAGTTTATTATCTATATTTTGCTCTTGAGGAAAATTTGAATATTTCATTGCTTTTAGCTTAGCATTAAAAGAATCGCATATATATGTGTGCACAAACTCTCAATATGGTTATTACCATCACATTGGCAAGAAGTAATTCTCTCATTTGTATCACAGGAATAAAATTTTTACTCATATGGTCTATTTCATGAAATGTTTTGAAAATCATTTAATGAATATATGGGAACAACCCTGTTAAAAGAATTTTTTTGCAAAAATTTGGTTTGAAGCAACCAATTTTAGTTTAATTCGTTAAAAGTAGTTACCCTAGAAAAAAAAAGCTTTTTTTAAAAAAAAAATATGGAAAACCAATAATTATATGTTCAGATATGTAGAAGTTTCTTTTAAATTTTCTTTTTCTTCAGTTTCTAGCATTCTTAACAGAACTTCTGAACAATTTTCATTTTTTTAAAGCATTATGTCAGTAACTTATTCAGCAAAATGTTTAGTAACAAAATATATATTCAGCAAATTACTCCTTCTTTAGGTGAGTACGGGTGTCACAATCCCGAGGTGCCCTAGTGATCTTTTTCTTTTCCCAAGGGGTTTACTGTCTTTGGTAAACACGGGCTTCACGAACCCGGGGTACCCTAGTGATCCTTCTCTATTTTTGACCCTTTTTCTTGTCATTCAATTCATTCTTTCTTTCTCTTCCCGTCCAGACCACAGATATTAAAACAAATGTTTGGCGCAGTATAGCCGAAATCGGCTCTTGCGCCAATAAACCCCAAAATCACTCACTCACTCAGCAAATTACTAATAAAATATGTATATGGTGCCCCTTAACTTAACTAGGGAACTAGATGAATGTGGTTGAAGTCATATTTGTTCTGAAAAATATTTAAAAAATTTACCCTGCACTTGGATAAGTGAGGAGCAGCACATTTTCGAAAATTTAGGAAATTGACAAACTCCATCACATCATTAGCTACTGTGACCACAATTTTCCCAATTTTACGATGACTTTTTCTGTAACGTCAGCTTACACACACACACACACACACACACACACACACACACACACACACACCACACACACACACACACACACACAACACACACACACACACACACACACACACACAACACACACACACACACACACACACACACACACAACACACACACACGTACTATTAATAGAACATTAATCTTTGCCGGTTTAGTTAAAAATTAAAGTAATTTGTGTGAGTCAGTGTTTGAGAAAAAGATTCACCTATAAATTTGACTCTCCATAAAAAGAAAACTATTTTATAAAACCCAAATCAAGTTTTTCAATAGTTGGCCCGTTTAGTTAATATTTCAAAATGGTACAACACTTGTTTTTTTCTGCGCATAATAGTCATAGAGATTTTTTATTTTTTATTTTCAGAACTTCTTCATTTAGAAACACCTCTGTTTACATCTTTCACCACATCATTAGGTATTCTGACCGTAAATTCACAATTTCTGTGAGATTTTTCACTAACGTGATCTTTTATAGCCAAGAAATTATTCACAGCCACAAAAGGAGCAAAAACGCTTTACTGGTTTAGTTAAAACTATCGTAGTTTAAGGTATCCGACTACTTGCGACAGCTTTTTTTTTAAAGAAATGGTTAAATGGCGCGTTTTTGTGATTTTTATAGTACATTTTAAGAAAAATACGCTAAAATTAAGGAGATAATAGGAAATTATTATTACTAAAAAGGGAAAAAATGGGTAAAAATTTACAAAAAATAACATATATGTGAACCATTCTGTACCAAAATTTATGAGCAAATTAAAAAATTTTCAATTCTGATGTGTTGTTATGTTATTCGTTTTCAAAGTGATTTTCAGGATAAGAGATATTTTAATTTTTACAAGAAACAGTGATTATATTAACATAAATAACTGTAAATTTTGTAATAAAACAGTGATTGATAAATCTGAAGGTTAAAACACTTTTACTAATACACTCACTTCCAAAAGGAGAGGAAAATGCTAATTTCCGGCAGCCAATCAGAATTGAAGAGGATGCAATTCGCTGCAGAGGTAGACGGAAGTATGCAAATATTTTAGGTAACAGCCAATCGTGCTTTCATGTCAAGAAATATGCAAAAAGGGCAGTCTTATAAAAAGCCAGCTATATGAAGGGTTACAAAAGTTGATTTTGTAAGTGCTGATAGAAGGTGTTTAAAACTTTTGTACAATTTGTTTTCAAGACATACGTGTTTCTATGACTTCCAGAAAAGGAATGGAAGATTCTGAGCGCTGGCGTGCTGTGGGGTGCATTGAAGCAGGACAGTCGATCACAGATGTTGCTCTTTTCTTCGGCGTTCATCATTCTGTAATTTCACGTTTATGGAAACAATTCCAAACCACACAGACAGTTGTCCGAAGGCCATAGGTGGTCGCCCAAAGGTTACAACCCCCCGCGGAAGATCGATATATTGCTATTGTAGCCAAGCGGAATCAGAGAGCGACCTCCACACGTGTGACATCTATGGTTACATCATCCATTGGTAAGGCTATATCTGCAGCTACTGTACGCCGAAGAGATTACATATGAATAGACTATATGCCCGGGTACTTCGAGTTTGTGTTCCACTATCCGTCCAATCAAGGGGGGGGGCACGATTAAAGGGGTTCCGGGAATATGGCAATTGGACTGTGTCAGACTGGGGCAATGTCATGTTTACTGATGAGTCAAGATTTGCCTTGGAGCCAGATGACAAGCGTATAATGATATGGCGTAAACAAGGAACACGCAATCAGCCCCAAAACATCACCGAACATCACGCATTCCAAGGCGGAAACATTATGGTGTATTCAGGGATTTCATTAGGATACCGCCCCGACCTGCACATCTTTAAACGGGGTTCTGTGACGGCTGTCCGGTATCAATATGAAGCTCTAGAACCCATTGTGAGATTGTACGCTGCAGCAGTTGGCCCTACTTTTGTTTTAATGGACGATAACGCATGTCCCCTTAGAGCTGACATCGTCGATGACTACCTGGAGAGTGAAGTGATTGCGTATATGGCGTGGCTTGCATATTCGCTCGACCTTAATCCCATTGAAAATCTTTGGGATGCTCTCGGCCGTGCTGTATCTTCACGTTTCCCACATCCAGGCACTCTTATTGAGCTGGAAACTGCTGTACAAGAAGAATGGCGATTGCTTAATTCTGCGGTGGTTGACCACCTAATTGAAGGCATGGTCAGAAGGTGTAAACTTTGCATACAGATGAGGGGATCACATACCCTATTAATGTCCTTTTTTCATTTTATGCTGTTTATTTTCACTTTTTGCACAATTCTGTTTAAGTCTCCAGTATGACATTATTTGATAACTTACAAAAATTTAATATTGTTTTCATTTCTGTATATAATTATTGATTTTGTTTTATGTATAAATATATATATGCTACTTTACTGCCAAATTTTGTGTCAATCAAATCAGTATTTGTTGATTTTTTGCATTTTACATCTTCGTGATTAACTTTTGGAAGTGAGTGTATATAGAATATAGACAAAAAATTTTAGTTTTTCAAAACTTTTTGATCAATCGCTGCCCCGTTTGAGCATTTAAAAAATACACATACATTTGTAGTAAACCGCGCTTTAAAGTATGACATTTTGCTTAAAGTAATGACTTCTGCTTTTACTAAAACTCTTGTAGTTTTTGTTCTAGTGAACGGAAAATAATAATCTTGCTATTTTTATGAATCTATTAAGAAGGTCTATAAAATAAAATGATTAAAAAAATTGTCGATTTTTGGCAAAATTCACAATTTTAGGGTAGTCGGATACCTTAAACCGGTTTGAGAAAACGATGTCAGCTAATTTTGATGTTCCGTAAAAAGAAAAATATTACATATCACTCTCAGCAAGTTGTTTTTCAAAGGATGACCATTTTAGTGACAGTTCCAAAATGATACAGCACTTGATACATTTCTGTCGATAACAATCACTGCACTTTTGTTTTCTTTTACAAAATGACATTATTTTAAAACACTGAATCTTAGGAATGGATATTTTAACTTATATAAAACTAATATGGATGGCCTATGGAGAACCTGCAAGTAATGCGTGAAGTACGGTCCGAATTTTAAATTTTTATCAACATGTGGACCGAAGTAGGAAACAGAGGAATAATTAGACCGTTTGAGTTACCAAAGATTTTAAATGGAGCCACAAATACTTGAATTTTCTTCTAAACAATTTGGAAGCCCTTCTGAAAAAAGAGTACCATGTATATATATATATATATCACAATTTGGCAAAGTGAAGGATTCATTATTTAGATCATTATTTATGATGGTTGATGTTTTCTTTGGATGGGTTGACGAAGAATTCCTGTGATTATTTAAATCTGTTTTTTCCCCCATTTTGAAACACATAAGCATGTTAAACATAAAGCATGACTAGGATGATACAGAACAAAGAAAACGAATGCACAATGAGCTGCAGCCGGCTACATGCTGAAGGCAGACAAATAACAGAAGAGGGCGGTCTCCAGAAATCTCAGTATTTATAGGCAGCTCAAATCTCATGATGTGAGTGGGTGGATAAATGTAGTTCAAAATACTCTTGTTAAGTGGCTGGCTAACAACTTATTACAGAAAGTGGGTCCTGGAGGGATGGACCATAGTTAATTAAAAGTTATTAAAAATAAATTAATAGGGATTATTACATATATATATATATATATATAGCATTGCACGGGGAAACATTTCATTGGAACTTTTTTTTTCTTAAAAAGTTCCAATGAAAATCCTTTATAAATTTTATTTTATGTCTTATATACTACTCAGTGTTAGAACATTTTTGAAATCAAGAACTAGCTAATCATTAAACATATTGTTTATCTTCAGCATTCTAATTTATAATGATTATTTTATATATAATTCTTCGACAATTGGAAAATCTTAAGCAACAATTATACTTAAAAAAATGAATCCATGCTCTTTGTTTTGAAAAGTCTTCCCTTTACTTTGAAATAAGTATTTAATAAAACAAACAATAAAAAAATTCGATAACGTAATATTTTCACAATGAAATATAATCTACAGAATACACACAATATTTATTTGAAACAGAGTTTTTATGATGTGCAGTGTCTAACAAAAGCTATAACCAGAAGGCACATAAAACGAAAGAAAGCAATCTGTTTTGAAGAAAGAAACATAACCTATAACAATCGGGTTATTAATGAAGCAGTGCTACTCTCTAGGCCGTCACTGCATTACTGTTGGTCATTTTTTTTCATACACTTAATTAACTTCATGTAACGGAACTGGATTGCATCTCGGTGGGGGAGGGTCTGTTTTAACTCCCTGCAACCATCGATTTCGCGCGCCGCTGATTCTATTACGAGCGCCCCGAATGTTTAGATGACGTCAGTGACTATACCTGAATAAATTAGGGAGAATTCTATTGTATAGGGTAGGGCTGTTTCGATTTCGAAAAAGGTGGAGTTTTAAAGACGAAGAGCGGATGCTGCAAACAGAAAGCGACTTTTGAAGTCGTAGTTGCTCAAGTTTTTTAGCTTCCAAAAATGATTATAAAATGGGTTGATCTTCTATATTTTGTTTTTAGAACATTCTTTCGATAGATTAATTCTCTCGAAACTATTAATATGATGCGTGTTTTTATTACATTTTCAACTAATTAAGGCATTCAAATGGGTTTAAAAGGTGTCTGTTAGATGTTTGATGCTAGTGCTATTAGAAAAATAAATAAATATAAGTCTTGGGGACAAGGAAAGAATAATATATAAAACTGGAGAATTTTAAGTTGTTTTTCTCATATATTTGTTTTTTATCTAACTAATAAGAATATTTATGGAATGGCGTTTTTTGAAAAAGGAGTTTTTACGATAATTTGTACACGAAAAAAAAAGGGTTATCCCCAAAACAATCCAATAAAATTCAATGAAATTCGTAACACTTATGTTATGAGTCCTTTAAAGAGTAACAAACCTCAGGTCTTAAGATAGTTATATTTAATTACATTTAACAGCCATTTTCAGCTTAGAACATAAATAATTTTGACAAAAGATTATTAACGTCCAATTTGAATGCATGTAAAATAATAAATTCTTAAAATATTTTTTACAATGTGGTTTGTGAGAATTTATATCAGAGGTCTTCAGACTGTATTCAGCGGTTCCTTGGGGTTCCACAAATCAAATCTATCGGTTCTTGAAGTAAAAATAAAAATTGTGTACGTGCTTATGACCACAAGGTTAGAAGTGAAAGCTTCTGATTTATTCTTAGCAAGAATATTCAATTGTTCGGATGACTTTTTTTGATGATGTTTTCGTTGAGGGCGTTAAGTAGTTATCTTTTTCATGCTTATTCTTCGGTGGATATGTTTATTTCATCCATTTCCTGTAAAAAGCAATGTTTAAATATATACGCATTCGAAAAATATTTATATGTAAGTATATACGATTTACATGTCAATTAGTCTAATTATTCAAAAATATTTATATGTATTGCAGATTATATATATATATATGTGTGTGTGTGTGTGTGTGTGTATGGAACTTACGTACTATCGCAACAATATCAATGTTCAAGATAACTCGTCAACCTGGCAACGCTGACTTTCCACGTGTCGTATGCTTTAAATTGGCAGCCATGTGCTTCCTTTCACAAAATGTCGTCAATACAGCTGTGATGTGATACGACCGTTTATATAATTTATGTTAAGTATAAGTGAATGTTCTGTCCTTTTTAAACACGCGCACTTTTATGCGCTGCCGATCCTTATCAAGAATTCAAATCTGAATGAAACAAGCAATAAATTTAAACAAAAAAACTGGAAATATTTGTATAATAAAATAATTCCTTACTGAAAATATACTTTAATAAATTAAATGTTCGTAGTTATTGCCTTCTAGGCTCTTTTAAACCAATCGAAATTTAAATGAACTGCGACAAAGGAATGTTGAAGCAGTAGAGGAAATAAATTTATCTATTTACTCACAACTCCTCCAGCGATCACGTTTAAAAAGATGCATTCGTGTTGAAGAACCACTTATCGAACACTTAGTTCATTAAGAGAGTCAGTAGGGTAAACACCTTCAGGAAGTCGATTTTGAGTTTTTGAAATTTCTAAAATCCCCAAATCAGGACCTTTCTAATGATGTACCGTACTTGCCATTTTACTAATTAAAAGTATGTTAAAATGATTTTCAAAAAATAATCAGCTGATTAGCCACGCCCCCTTTGACAGATAGAAATGTAAACATTGACCTCTTAAATCTGGGAAGCTTTTCCAAAGCCACTCTCTGTTTTATTTATTCATACGCAATTAACTGTAGATTAACTGCAAGCGTAACCGTCAGGGTTGTTTACCTATTTTGGAGCGCATACACGTTTTTATCGTGTGTGTTTGGGTTTTTAAATTAAATATATAAAATTTCTAAAATTCGGAAATTTTGAAATTTCAAAGTTTTTGTTTCTTTATTGGCTAGACGTAAAAAACATAAAGGTACGTTTTAAGAAGGTATGAACATAGTAATAGTTCAATAATCATAGTAACAGTACTTCAAATACTAAAAGAGTAATGTATATCCTCAAGGTTGACATACACATGACTCAAAGGAGACATGTGCAAAATAAAGTTTGATTACAGTTTTTCTTCTTATTAAAGTAAGTATTAAAAATACCATCATGAATTAAAATATTCTTGCATTTGCTTTCAAGAATGAAGTTCATTGTAAAATGTGTAAAAGAGGTTTAGACATGCAAGTTTTAAAAGGTAAGTTTGGGCTGGAAATTTGTCCTGAAATGTTGTGCTTGTCCATATGATGTAGAATTCTCTTTTTTAAATATTCACGAAGGAATGCAAATTGCCACAATAAATACCAGGTTTGTATATGCTGCGTGTTCCATTGGGAGATGTGCAGAAGCTGGGAGAATGTTTTGCAGCATAATGAATCTTCGGCAACCACCTACAAGGTTTTCTCCTTACGGTAAGCGAATCTCAAATGATGTAAAACTTGTTTACGAGGAGTCCATTCAAAATGCTGCGGGGGAAGCTATTTGTGAAAATGAAGGTAATAATAATATTGTGGACATGGCAGAAACGCGGTTACACATCATCAAATGGTGCAGTTACTGTGACCAGCATTGATACAGGTAAGGTGATAGATGTCAATATTCTTTCGAAATATTGTATATGAAAAAAATGGGCACATAAAAACATTGTTTTTGACCTGTTGGTGAAAATTCATGAAGTGGATATAAACAGGCTGAAGAATCGGGTAAGTCTTACAAACATAAAGAGTCTTCCGGTTGCTGTTGTAGTAGCAATGAGTTCTATATTTAGATATCTTTCCCAGCTTGATTTGTTGAGATAATTTTTGCATCGAAAAACACAAATCCCGAATGAAAGTTTTCATAATGGCATTTTATCACGGGTTCCCAAAACAACATTTGTGCACATTGAAACACTTTCACTTGGTGTTTATAATGCTGTTTGTTCCTTTAATGATGGTAATGTAGCCAAATTAACAAAAACTTCAGTAAATAGCAGTAGGACCTGGAGAATATTCGGTAAGTGCCATGAAAACTCTCGATAGAGAAAAATTAATGAAAGCAAGCATGCTTTTTCTGGATGATCAAAGAAAATTAGAAAAGATAAAAGAAAAAAAAAGAAGATAATATTAAGAAAAATAAGGTAAAAACCGGCTACAGTGCAAGATCTTTTTGATGAGGTAAAATTTTATATAAAAGCTACTGTTTTCTGAAAATTTTCTTTTCTAAACTGTGTTTTATCATTTCTATAAATTTACTGTATGCATGAACTGGAAATTTTTATTTTATATTTCATATATATTCTTGTGTATACTGAAGTGAAATTTTTGAAATATTCCTCAGACATTTAGCTAAAAAGCATATGTCGTAACACAGAAAAGGAAAATTTTTATTAAGTTCCTTATTGTACTCCGCAAAAATTATTATTTTAATCAGGCTGATCAATTTTTTAAAAAAAGATTTCACTTCTGCATAAAAATAATTCTTTATTTAATGCACACACAAATATATCTCAAAATGCGTTGCATGAAGCTTGTTACATACAAAAAAAATCATAAATTTCCATGTTTAAAAACACAAAAATAGTTTACTTGTTGTTTTGGATACTATCTATGTAATATTTATATAATCTTTTTAATTCTTATATTTAAAGAAATTGTGTTTACATGTGAATATACAAAACACTAAAGAAATTTTTCGAAGTGCCATATAATCATGTATTACTGTCTTATATAGATTATATTTTTTAATTTGTGTCTTCTTTCTCAAAAATTAATTGTATGCATGAACTGGAAATATTTATTTTATATTGCATATATATTATATATACTGAAGTGAAATTTTTGAGATATTCCTCAGACATTTAGCTGAAAAGCAGATGTCATAACATAGAAAAGGAAAATTTTTATAAAATTCATTATTCAACTCTACAAAATTACATTTTTAAACATACTGATCAATTTTTAAAAAAAAAATTTCACTTCTGTATAAAGATAAATGTTTATTTAATGTACACACAAATTTTTAAGCTTTGTTTTCTAAAGTTTCTTAGTAAAAGGTACATAAATATATCCCAAAATGCAATGCCCTTTTTCGTTGCACTAAACTTGTTACATACAAAAAATACACAAATTTCATGTTTGAAAACATAAAATCAGTTTTCTTGTTGTTGTTTTGGATACCATTTATGTAATATTTTAAGAATCCTTTTAATTCTGATACTTTAAGAAATTGTGTTTACATGTAAATTTATAAAACATTAATGAAATTTTTCGAAATGTCGTATAATTATGTATTACCAAAGCCATATTTTCATGTATTGACACATTTTTGCATAGTATTTATTATGCTTATAGTCAGCTTGGATGACAGTAATGTATCAGAACAGAAAATTCTTGAAAAATTGATGCATAATTTCAGAAAAATGATGTAAATGCTATAAAATATCTCGATAGATTAAAAGTGAAAAATGCTATACATGTATTTTCTGAGAAATCTAAGTAAAAGAAATAAGTAAAAAGTCTTAAAAGTTATTGAGAATAAGCTAATATTTAAAAAAATAGTGCAAATACAGATTGTAATTCATAATTTTTTTGATGAAGTGACATTTTATAATAAAAATGCAATTATCTCAAAAAGGTGTTTTTAAAAATGCGTGTACCATTTTCTCAGAACCTATTCAACGGAAGCACTTGCAATCTTCACTGAATATTACTGATATGTTAATATATATACTGAAGTGAACTTTTATTAATATACCAATAATATTTTTGTAAAAGTCAGTTATCGTGAAAAAAAATGACATTTTTCAAAAAATTCATAGTGATACATTACGATGAAAGTTTTTGAAAAAACTAAACAATATATTTGAAAAATTTCACTTCAGTTTAAATAAAAAAGTCTAATTAATATACAGAAAAAAATTTAAGTCTGTACATTTAATATTTTATGAGAAAAAGGTACATAAAAATGTTTAATTTAACATTAGCGGGATAGGGGGTACCGACTTACCTTAACATCAAACTCAGAAATTTCCTTCTTTCATCCCTTTAGTGCCGGGATGGGCATTAAGTCGATCGCGATCGATCGGTGGACCGCCAAGACATTTTTTGGGGTGACCGCCTTTACTAAGACCTAAGACACGCTTACTTAAAGAAACCTATTTATGGAACACTGATGTCAGCTAGATTTTAGAATCGTCTTTTCACAATCAATGCGACTGTTTTTACTTAAGCAAATGATTTGATAAATGTTTAGACGACACATGTACTTTCATTGGAAGCAAACGATGCCCCTTAACGCGTTCACTGCCACTGTAGGGGAAACATTCCCAACTCGCCGACTGAAGAGGAGAATAAATGTTGATGATTAGCTCTTCCCGCGCTTTCACGGTATTGGGTTCTTGTGTTGACATCATGTCCCGCGGACTCGGTAGCAAACAAATTAAGTACATACATCGTTTCAGATTCATCGATTCACGTATCTTCTCTGCTCGTTGCATGGAATACCTCCACGATCATGTGCATTCAATTTGACAGTCTTTTGTTGACAGTTTTTGTAGTAAAAATAGTATTGTCATATTTTAATAGAGGGGTACAATGTCGAAATCAAGTGTCAAAAAAAGCATACAGTTTTAATACGTACCGAATGGCCACATCTATGTGGACTTGGGTGGACCGCAACACCTTAAAAACTTTAGAAGTAGCCCGTACCCTGGAAAAGTCTGCCCACACCTGCTTTAGTGTGTCGATAAATGAGTACGAACCTTGTTTGGGAACTTAACGCTGGGAGTTCGCGTCAGACTGACCACTTAACCAGAATATCTGCTCTTGCACCTCAGGGATCAAGGTCACGTATACTGATATGGGCACAGTGGCCCTCATGGGCTGTTGCGCGACTGAGTTCAGTTGATTTCATAAATTGATCACAAAAACTGATGCAAGTTTTGCACTAAGCATTTCAAATATAAACATTTTCAACAATATATATGTAAGGATAATTAAATTAGATCTAAAATTAAACCCTAGACCACTTCTAAATTTTATTTTCCCGTTACATCTTCAAGTATTAAATTTATTACCCAGTTCGGGAATGAAGAACACATGGCTTTAACAGAAGTTTGCGCTCCGACCATTATTTTTTATTACCTATATGTCATGCTTAAATTCTCAAGTATACCTCTTCAATAAGACATATACTTGAAAAGTCATCTGGCTTTTGAGTAGCCGTGGACTCTTTATTTTTAACACGTGTCCGTCTCTCTCTCTTACAAAAAAGATTACAAAGTGATTTCATGGAATAAAGACGATTAAAATAAAATGTCTTGATGTTCACTCTTAAAAAACGACATCTATATAATTTTTTAATAAAATCTATGCTTCTATATGTTTTTTATAAACTATATAAACTTAACTCAATGGCGCAACAGCCTATGAGGGCCAAGGCGTACAGTGCCCATCTCAGTTTTTATGACCTTGGGCTCTGAGGCGAGTAAGCAGATGTTCCGGTCAGGTGGTCTGTTTGACGCGAGACCCCCAGTGTTTAGTTCGAAAGCAAACTTGAAGTTCATTTATCGATCCACTGAAGGGATGAAATGCTGAGTCGACCTTTCCCACCCGGGGTTAGAACCCCGGACATGTGGCGTGGAAGCGTGATACGCCACCACTGAGCCACTGGGCTTCATATATTTACATTTAGTATTAATTATGTCTTATTTATACTTATATTCTCTTTCCCTGCCGGCGAGGTGGCGTAGTTGGTTAAGCACTCGCCTTGTATGCCCAAGTTTGTGGGTTCGATCCGGGCCTAAGTCGGTGAATTTTGATGATGCAGAAAATCGACAGTGCCCATGTGGTATGATTATGTGGCATATTAAAGATCCCAAGAGTGCCTGTTTGATTTGGGTGCCTACGGAAAAATTAAATTCTTGGTACAATTTTGCATCGTCAAGGTTCAGGTGCCTCCCTCTGGGGAGGAATTTGAGCGTCAAAACTACGTTGTGGTGGTTGATATCCACCTATATGGTGCCGCACTAAAAAGTGATATCAGCTCCCGGGAAATGTACTATGTCAACAATGGTAATTATCAATCCTCAACCCTATTAAAAAAATATATCGTCAGTATCTTATTTTTTTTTATATATGCCCACAAAAATTTTCCCGTTGGTGTGGTGTGGCAGTTAGGAGAGGGGGGTGCCAGCTCAGGTGTCATCCGCGTCACTTGACCATGGTTCAAAATTACGCGGACCGTCCCCAAAAGCCCTCGTGTAGCTGAACAGTGGGACGTTAATATTCACTCACTCGCTCACCCACAAAGATTTTTCATTTAGCTTCGAGATGAAATATACGTTTTTTTTTTTTTTTTTATTCTCATTAGATACTTACTGGAATTGAAATTTTTGAAACTTCAGTGAATTAATCAAACCTGAATGAGGTTATAGAACTTTTTACTTTTAATAAGTACCCGAGCGTCAAACCCTTTTAGAACAGTAATTAATCTTCGAAATTAATCTATGAATGTGCGTAACTTACATCAAACCATGCTTTTGTAAGACAAAGATTAAAACGACTCGACCTAAAACTGTTACTTACAGAAGATGTTCGGATAATATGTGTTAGTCTAGAAGAATCAAATAAATCACTCTCGGAAAGAGTGATAGTTTTTACTAAGCTTAAAAAAAACTTCACTGTGTGCAAATATTAATTATTTTTTTACTTTATCAGACATTTTAGATTTGAAATGATGAATGATTAAAGCTGCAGATGTACGAGCGTTGCCAGAATTGTCACGAAGAAAAAATTTATAGATTATTTGAACGACATTTATAAGATATTACTATTTAAAATACAAAATGGTATTCGCCTCTGTTATCATTTTGCCATCACTGAAATTAATCTTTTCATGATTTTTTTCCTCTAATCATAAAACCTGAAGAAACTTTGCCAGAAAGATTCTTTTTCAAAATCTTTTTCTCTCGGTCTTACTTCACGTGAGAAATTTGACCGCAATTTCATTATCTATTTAACAAATGTGATGTTTCATCGCTTCCTTTGTCATTATTTAACAATCACAGTCTCCATCGGATTTTAACAACTCTAACGCGCCACCATTTGGAAGATAACATTTCTGTCACACTACAAAAAGATAAAACATACTGTATGTTGAACTCTTATAGTCATTTTTAATGCGCTTTTATTAGCTTCACCTGTATGCAACTGAATCTTTGAACTCGATTTTTACCCACTTTAAAAGATCAGATTAATTCGAAATTTTGCAAACTCGTCAAGGACCGATGACAGTAGAATAATTTAATAATTTTGTTCCATTGTCCTGATCAGGATCATCAGAATTAATAATCTCCCGATTCCACATTTGGCGACAAAAAGATTAACTTACAACCCTAAAGCGGAAACGGAAATAGTCTAATTCTAGTAAATAGTTAATGAAAAATTCGAATCCTACCTGGGATGTCCTAATTTCCGAGAATGTGATTTATAAATGAATAAATTGTAACAAACCAAAATAATAATCCTACACCATATATAGAAAGGGAAACTGAAAAACGCTTTCTATTTTGCCACTTTATACTGTGATTCTGCCATATGTATATACATATTTATATTAATTGTAATTGTTTAATAAAAAGTAACTAAAGTAAAACTTTTTCTTCGTTGACCTAAGTAGGAATTGATTTTAAAAAAAAAAATTTATTTTATTACTTACATTGGTTCAAATCAGACAAAAAGGACTTTAAATACATTTCAACACGACATTTTAACCCTTTCGCTACGCATCCCGCGATTTCCACAGGCAACATAGATGTACCAAAATTTGGACAACCCGCGATATGCTTTTGTTCCGACTATTAAGCTGGTCAAGCCATGCTGTTCTTGTTTGTGTTTTCATTTATGTTTTTATGTTCGTATTTTTATGATCTAATTCTATATTTGAAAATAAAAACTCTGCTACGAAACATTTTTGTAAATGCAAATTTAATATGTTGCTTTGAAATACGCAATAAAAAAATACGCAATTTTTTAACCTACTTTGATAAAATAACTACGAGTGAGAGGGTTAACCCCTCTCACTCGTCAAATTATCCGAAAAAAGCCCATTTTTTTATTGCATATAACTAAGCATAATACTTAACAAAATGCGAAAATAGAAGAATTTTATTTTAATTTTGTATTTTAATGTTTTCACACTATTCTATATTCCATAATTGGGGAACACAAAAGCCCCTAAATGTTTGCTTTTTATAAGTACACTCTGCATGGTGTGAACAGTATGTTTTATATATCTTAAAAGAATTTCTGTCATACTGACAGAGAAATTTCATGTTCGCACCTCTTTTTCGAACGGTTCAGGATTTTGAGTGATTGTGCATATATACACGCACACATAATGTGAAACATGGTGTAATATTCAGTCTTTCATTGCACACAATTGGGGTAGATATAATATCGGCTTTTTTGGATTACTTTTGCATTTTCATTTCTCCTCAAGTGACACATTGCACATTGTCTTGCCAATCCCTGTTCTTTATCGAATACTTTCAAGAATCTAAATTCCTACCTTCGATGAAAATTTCCCACTTTCACCACAAAGAAAATCCCGGATGGGAAGTATTTCAGTACCATGGACAAGCTGCATCTCTTAAAAAACACACTAGCGCTAATAATCTCACGATAAGAGTTTAAAAAAATATGTGCGAATCAAAGTTAGAAAGAAATTTTTATAGCTAGCAACCAGTTGTAGCTTGCTTCAGTACCTTACGGTGTCGGGCAAACCAGTTATGGGGTTAAGCGAATCGTTAGCGCAGGAAGATCATCAGTTGCCCAAACTTATGGTATGCCTTAAAATATTGTTTCTAGACCAAGGAATTGGTATTTGGTATTGCTGAATGAATGTCGTAAGCATGCAACATCGCAAAATAAAAGATAGATAATTAATATTAACACCCAGAATTAATACAGAGTCACTGTGCTGTCATCAAAACAGTAGATACACGAGCATCTCCTTTAGAAAGTTAATAAATGAATAAGAGTTTTGTCATGAATCAGTTTGACTGAAATATAAAACCTTGCTCCGAGATTATCTAAATCAGTGGTTCCCAAACTTTTTTAACCCATGGAACCTTTTTATACTCAAAACTTACCCACAGACCCATTTTTAAAGTCAAAATTTTCACAAGCCAAATGTAAAAGCTACATAAATGTATTGTATAAAAATTACAAATTAAAAAATGGCAGTTATATAGAGGCTGCCGATAGAAGTGAAAACTTAGAACTTTTTGTATTAAAATTTGAAATTTCATAATGTTTGAATTAAAATTTTCAACCTCAATCTGGTTTCTACATCTATTGGCACTCCGAGCAACAAGTAAATGCATGTTTATATGGTTTTTTATTATTCAAATATATTACAGCTGTACAAAATCATGACAAAATATAAATACAATTCAATTGAGATAACAATTAATATACAATCATATTATTTATTATATTATTTTATGTATTTACTTAAATTTCAATGTACTTGATTTTCAACATTATTTTAATTGTTTCCATCATTAATTCCAACAATACTTAAGACTTTTTGTACTTTTAATTATTTCATTTTGTTCTAAAAAAATACAATAGGCTTATGGTCACAAAAGTTAGAAAGGGAAATGTTTGATTCAAATTTATCTAAGTATCGCGTAAAAACCGCATCGATCGTCGTTTTATATTTTGTAGTACTGAGTTTACGATCATTGGGCATATTTAAATTAAGTGCTTCATTTAGAAAATCAATTAGTGGTAGATTTTTATCATCTGCAAAGTTAATATTGAAGTCTCCACTTAAAATTATCGGTACATTATCATATTTTTCGCCAAATCTTTTTTCGAGTATTTCAGAACCTTCTTTTGTATAAATCATCAAATTTTCGAATAAAAATTGTTGTATCTGTCTCATAGATTTTCCAGGCGAAATATAAACGGCAACCATTAATATGTATTACCCATTCTTGGAATCGCAACGAGCAACGCATATTTCGCCCACATCAGAAACATTAACACCAATGCTTCTAGCGAATTTTGGTATGTATGTCCATATGTGAAGTAATAAAGTGTAACGTATCTTGAGTATTGTGATAAATAGCTACGCCTGCTGCTAGAAATTCGGATCTTTTATATTTTACAACAAAGTTGAAATTCGAAATATCAAGTGGTTCTTCGTTTTTCATACGAATTTCTGACAAAACCAGAACATTTGACTTTTTTACGATAGCATCATTTTTTAGGTCAGCTGCAAGCGCATGCAAACTTTGACAATTGAAGGAAAATATCGATAATCCTTTCTTGCTGGAGATGAATTCTAGAAAAGTTTGGGTGACAGTTTGTAGTGTATTGTTTTGAACCTTTTCAATTCTAACGTTAGATCCTCTCGATGACTTGTTGATCTTTTATGAAGTTTATTTGCATTAATAGCCATATTTTAAACTTCAACACATTAATCTTGAATTATTATTAGATTTTATAAAATTCTTAATTTCAAAATCCACGATAAAAATATGATTGAACAACTAGAAGTCTGTTTTTCCACGGTAGTAAGAAAACGTCTAAGCCACTGTGAAATGCTAATCCAGATTGTATGAGGCATTGCAGAGGTTAAATATTAGAAAATAAATAATACAAAATTTTCAAAGGCCAGAATAAATACGAAGATTTAAAATAGTTTTAAATAATGTAAAATTTTCAAACGCCAAAATAAATACGAGTATTTAAAATAATTTTCTGTTATTTATTTTTTATCTTAAAAATATTAGTATATCTATTTAATATTCACTATTATACTGCGCAATGATTCTTCAATTAAACGATTCAAATAATAATCAAACAAAAACACTATTTCAACAATGCACAGTGTATACACATTGAAGTTTTCACTAAATCCATTGAATTTCACTTATAAGATATACACAGCACTATACGTCAGCTGTATAGATACAGATATACTGCTATAAGCATGTCGGTGACGCGAACGCACGAGATTTCACCCATCGAAAAAGTCTAAGGCGAACAGCACACTGCGCGTGCGCCAGTCAGAGCATGTCGGTGACGCGAACCCATAAGATTTTCCCCTACCAAAAAGTGCCCAACGCGCTAAAGAAGTTTTCACTTCAAAAAACATTTTGTAGAAGAATTATTTACTGAAATTATAACTTTTGTTTAAAATAAAATTAAAATAATTAATGACTTGGATGAACTTGATGAGATGTAAGAAGTGTATTTATGTCCGTCTCAATGTTTGCGAGTAGCAACCGTAAATCCCCACAAGCACTAGTTTTTAGTCGGTTTCTTTTTTTGTTTTGTGATGAGGTTTTTACGGCCCTAAATCCACGTTTTACCTAATCGGAAGCCGGGAAAGTAGTCCAACAAGTTCTGTAGAATAACCTATAATGCAGGATATAAAATTTGTCTCTGTTTTTGTAATCAGAATTTGTGGTATGCTTGTTACAATATTGGTTTAAGTCCCTCATTAGTGGATATTTCAATAAGATGCTCCTGTATTGGTATGGATTCACCTGTGTTTAGGATTTGAGAGAGTTTGTCCACGCTCAAAAGGGTTCAACAACTTGCCAAGAATGTCCAAGTGAATTATTGTTGTTTATTTAAGTTTCCACTAAAATAAAAACGGATCAAAAGTTTTGCATTTTATATTAAACCTTGCTCAGGGCCCCCAAAATTAATTTTAATTTTCCACTAACCCCTGAATAATATCGTGGACTCCTGTGGGTTCGCAGGTACCCCTTTGGGAACCTCTGATCTAAATAATCCACCATTTGTGTTGGATAAAGTCTGATTTGAGGAAAACGGATTGATTTGATAGATTGTTATCTCTGTGAATTATCTATAATTGACCTATACATACTCAAAAATGGGTCATTGCCAGCCTAGCGATACAAGGATAAGATCATCATATTGATTGTGCCAAATTCCAAATATAAGCTGCAGCAGTGGGAGATGAATTCCTCCTCACAAATAATAATTCTTGAATATATCGAGTTCTGTTGATGGTTGACTTATTTTTTGACGAAGGAATCTTTCCAATGGATTAAGTAACACATTCACCAGACATGAACCCAATCGAACGTATTTAGAACATTCTAGGAGAAAAAAATTTTATACCTTTATCAATTCTAAAAATAATTCGACAAATGAAAACTTTTTTTCTCCGGATAGAATGCTCTAGTTCACTGCTTCTCAAACTTTCAATATTTGTGACCTAATATTCAATCATATTGCCGCCCATCCGGTATAGTGGTCAGTGAAGCTGACTGCGGTGCCGCAGGACTGGGTTCGAATCCCGGAGAAGGCATGGATGTTTGTGTTGTAATCCTTTCTTCTGTCTGTGTTGTTTACCCCCTGTTATACGTTCGGTGGTGCACGAGGTTTATAAATGTTAAAAAAAAATATTCAATCATAATATTCATTGCGCGCCCTCCACACAATAACCATTTATTCAATTAAATAATACTATACTGCTATAACCTAAAATATGACTTAACCCTCTTAAGTGCCACCGACGTATATAAATGTCTCGCTCAGCCAGTGCATTAACTGCCCGGACGTATATATGCGTCTTTCCGATGTACAATCTTTTCTGTGAACTGCTATCTATAAAATTATTCCGAAGGCTTTGGAATGCAATAAAATAACCTTGACAGTGTTTCCGAAGGATTTACTTATTTCAGAGAAATTGTTTATTTATTCTTTTTCTTTCTCCCTCTCCCCAATACACCCCATACGCTCGCCTACGTGTTAAACTGTAGCATTGGGGAGCGAATTGCTCAATTTCTAATCGGCATTTAAAGGATTATTTATAAACTTTACAAATTATCAAGATAAGTGTTGATGTTTGCAAATAATTTTATATATGACAAGCCCATGTGGTCCCTGATAATTATTATACTTGTTCTCTCTAACAAAGTATTGTTAAATTATTTATAAAATATATCGCGCAGTACTGATATATTTATTATTTATAAGTGTATTATATCAGTGTAAATATTCACCTTTTTTTAATTATGTCAGAATATATTTTGTTTGTTTACTCTCAGTAATTAATCATTTTTTTAAATAATCGTTTGTTTTTAATTTTTCAGTATGCTCGCGCCCCGTCGTAGTTTATCACGTCCTCCTAGGGAGGGGGCCCACAGTTTGAGAAACACTGTCGTAGTTTTTTATTAATTATTATTAATCTTGCTACGTAAGCCTAAGATTACCGGTTTGACCCCTGCTGTAGTCGATAGATTTTTTGGATGCTGAAATCGTAGGCATGCATGTCCTGATTATGTGGCATGTAAAAGATCCTTTGAGTATCAATTTGGCTCTGATACCCTCGGAAACATTAATCACTTCAATATTTAGCATCCGATGAGAGCTTGAATTAAAATTAATTCAAATGTCGAAATTTAGTAGCGAAAGTCGCCACTAGATGGTGCCACCATGAAATAGCTCTCACATTTGGGCCCTGTCTGCAAAGGTTTAGTTGCCAGTATGCAGCCCATTGGAAAAAAACCCATTAATTGCGCGTCTCATAGGTGAACAATGTTGATTTCAGTTGTAATGTCCCAGAGGACGTTAGTTTTTGGGGATTCGAACAAAGATCAGCCATAGTACTTAAAACATTGTTTTATTATTATCTTCACTTAATCACACTACACAATTAAAGGGAGAAAATACACTAAACATTAAACCCGGAAGAGCAATCGCTTAGAATTAATTTAACTATCAAAAAATAAAAGCATTAATCTGAAAACTGAAGCGCTCGTGACTCCTTTGCTTTATTTTCATTAGATCACTTGCTTAACTATACAACCTCCGTCGCAATCTAATTCATGCTTCAATCTTCGCTGTTAACCATCATCGTCTATTCTAATGCAAACGTTTTAATAGAAGTTCTCATTTGCTTAAATCTCGTCTTCTTCACTGAGAAAGGTTTTCAACTGAACTCACAGTTAATTTTACCCAAGAGGATTAGTGGAAGAATCGCGGATAGACTAGTTATATAGTAAACATAAATTATATCATTTTAAATTAATTCTCATTAAGTTTTTTTTTTAAGAAAGCTATCTGTGCTCGTTTTTATAGTATATATGCATTACGCGTACCTTGTTTACTGATACAGTGAATCAAATGTAATTATTCCTTATTCCTTGTGTATGGCTTCTTTTTTCTTTTTCATTCTTCATAAGTAATACGTATAATTCATATACTGCTGGTTTTCCAAAATGCAATATTGAGAAGGATAATAGATGCCAAAGATAAATTTATTAAAGATGTAGCATACACATTACAAATGTAAAATGATTAGAAATACTGCATTTTGGGGAGTGAATATCAAATGTTAACTCGACGGTTTGCAATAACCGCTGTTGTACACATCGGCATTGATTGAAAATAGCTTTCAACGTCTTGTTGAGGTATGAATGTCTTGTACTTTGCCTCCACACATTCATAAAGATGATCTGGTAAAGCAATGGATGGTATATTCTGGGACCAGTCCTTTTCCACTGACCAACATAACGTTCTCGAAAGGTGATAGATAGGGAGAGCGGCAGAGATAATGCAATCAATATACATGACGAAGAAATCTTGAACATTGTGATCCATGTGTGGTTGCACATTATCTTGGAAAGCTCAGATGATAACGAAATCAATAGGTTTCATACCTTTAGAAATATAGTGCTGGTTGGTCATGGTATTAAAAATACGTAATAGAGAAATAAAAGAGTCTAATCTAACGCCCCCCCCCCCGCCATCTCAAACTATATTACTGGATACAGGACCAGTGTGGCGCTGCATAAGGCAACAGTTCAGCAACTCCTTTTCTCGGTGTCTTATTCTTCATCAACAATACCGTCCCATTCGGTTTTCTATGTCCATCGTTCATTGCACGCCTATATTTTGAGACAAAGTTAATCCCAGCAATAGATGCCTTGCGGATATTCCTCTGTACTGCAAATGATGTCGAATGGTATGTGTCAAAATTATTTGTTATGAAATCTACCACCTTTTTTGTGGTATGGTTTTTGATGAGGAGATCCATCACTGTCATGAGCACAATATGCCTGACATCATGTGCAGTGTTACGACGAGACTTGTGATGTAGTAGCGACGAAGGTTGAGTTTGTCCTGCAGTGCGTGGCTTCATGGCGATTTTTGAGTTTCAACGGCATGCCTAAAATGTTCTTTCTTCGACTTCAAAATTCGTGAGTTTCTGTATGGGAGAGGCTGAGAGACTGCTCTCTAATTGGTCAACAGTGGATGAAGAAAATGACTTCAAAATAACATTGTTTTCGCTTTATATTCCAAGTATATAGCGTTTATTGGCATCTGGATGTACGTTTGAGCTGAAATGCTAATAATTTGCCTATCCAACGCTATATATGCACCATGATAATTTCACGTGGTGGAATGCTTCCTTCATGATGTTGCATGTTTGATAGAATGATAATTTTTATATCAATCATAAAAACTTTTATTTCAGAATTGAAAAAACATTTTAATTATTCTGTGTATTAAAGGTCAAACTTGCAATCTTTAGTGTTTATTAAATTCTGCTCAGTTGATGAATTCAAAATTTAATATTTGCCTGCAAAGTTTTGTATTATCTATTTAGTTTTACAATCTTTTTAATACGCTTTTATAAGTTTCACTTGCATGTAACGGAATCTTGGAACTCGATTTTTACCCACTTTAAAAGGTCAAATTAATTCGAAATTTTGCCCACTTGTCAAGGACCGATGACAATACAATAATTTCCTAATTTTGTTCCATTGTCCTTTTTAGGATCGTTAGGAATAAGGATAATCAGATTTCGCGACAATTCCATAAACCACTTCTCGATTTGGCAACTTATTGCATGTACCATTTTTAAATTTGGCGACTAATTCCATATACCATTTTGAGATTTGGCAAATAATTTCAACATCCTTTTCAGATTTGGCGACTAAAAGAATAAGGTGTAAACCTAAAGCGAGTGTTTTAAATTTAAAGCTAATTTTATGCAAGTATAAAATGCACTTGCGTTAAAAGAAATAAAACAAATAAAAAAAAGTGTTCTGTATCTGAGAAAATGGAGGGTGGGTGTGTTAGCAATTTCCTACCATAGTATAAACATATATCTGAAAATGAAAATAAAAAAAAAGGCTCGTGCATGTGAAAAAAATAATTTACGTTCTAACCGCTAAATATTTTTTTATTTTTATAAAGCAATACGTTCAGAAGTGATGATACGAATGAACATTATGGCAATACGTTTAAAAGTTGAAAAAAACGATTGACACTTTATATTACCATGTTTTTATTAGCTAGCTTTCTTAAATGTCTGTCCGGGTGGAATTTTGTAATTGATTTTAAACTGTGTGACTTTCCGATGAGCTAGAGACTTCAAATTTGAACCATAGCTCAGAAGTGGATGACAATGCATGAAAATGTGAAAAAAGAAAACAAAAACAAAAAGGAGGAATTTAATAATTTTTAGTCTGTTATAAAAACATGGTACATTAAAAAAAAATTTAATTCGAACTTTTTCTTTTTAACACTTTTATTTGTTTGACCTGTTCTACAGAGACGGAATCTAATATAACGCGATACGGGACTCATCTGAGAATAAATACATTTCACGGAGAGAATAAATACACTTCAGACCCGTTAATTAATATCCATTGTAGAGCAAGACTAATTCCACAGCCACGTATTATAATTCCAGCTTCAAATATCAAACTCAAGGATAAATTCAACTATGAATAGTTGATAGTTTAAAAAACTAAAAAACACGCTTTTATACTGAATCGAACTAAAAAGCAAGAAAATAATTCTTAAAATAAGAATAAAATGATTAACGAGAAAATTAATATCATTGGGGTAAAGCGTGGGGTGGTTTTTGCTACATTTTTACCCTAACTCTGAATAGAAGTTATAGATATTATAACAATTGATACATTTATAGAACACCCCACGCTTTTACCCCAATGATATTAATTTTCTCGTTAATCATTTTATTCTTATTTTAAGAATTATTGTCTTGCTTTTTAGTTCGATTCAGTATAAAAGCGTGTTTTTTAGTTTTTTTTTAACTATCACTTATTATTATTATTATTATAGGAGAAGATGCTTTGATTAAGTTTGGATATTGTATAGTTTCATTGAATAATATATTCCTCCCGTAAGTTCAAAGTGATTCTAAAATCATTTGTCAAACTTGTGGGTCACATAACTCATTATAGCAAGCATTTCTTTTAGGGCAATATATGAGCAAAATTGAAACATAGAGGCATAAACGCAGGGGGGGGGGAGATATGAAAGTAAAAAACATTATTAATTTACAATATTGACATAAAGGGATGCTCAAAATTACGAATACCATAAAATACAATATTGACAGCTTCGGTAGAGTGACTGATGCACAAATACGCTAGGTATTTTTTGCACGCTATCGATAGTTCATCGAAACTCTAAAGTCAACTGGAATTTAAGAAATAATGTATTTCAGATAACCCTTAAGGAAGTTATATTTGACGATTAGAGTGACCATCGGAATGGTTAGACACATTCAATCCATCACACCCCAAAAGGGACGTCAAAGTAATTGCAGATATACTTGCAAATGCACTTTATGATTTGGCAATATAGAACCAAATAGTACTGGTACATGGTGCTCAAAGCTACGGATAACGACAGGCTTAAAACTAGATCCTTGCCACAATGAATTTCGTGGGCCTCAATCTGACACCTTCTATCAGGTGGCATTAGCAACAACACCAACAACATAATTACAAATGACAATCGAAACACATCATGTGACAATTATGATAAAACCTCTACCAGAAAAATACGATAACGCTCTGGTAGGAGATTTATACCTATGATGAAATTGCTTATAATACAAGCCCAGATATTTATAGAGCAGCATAGCAGACCGCATGTGGACGCGTAGCATATGGATTTGATGTTCTTCTGTGAATGGCGTATGAACTGTAGAGTCCTGCTACAATGCACTCAACTGTAAGAATATAATTAAATCTAGTTTATAAGGCATCTTTTGTTCAGCATCTTTAAAATTCTTCGCTAATCTCTCTCTTTATCCATGCTATCAAACATGTATTACTTACTGCTAGAGGGTATAATTTCTGTAATTGAAAGCATTGTTCTAAGAAAATCTCTTTTTAAACGATGTAACACATAAGCAATATGTTTTTTTCTTCCATGTTTCCTTCTTCCGTATTTGTGTTTTTAATTTTCACTTCAATATTCTTGCATTTCTATACAAAAAACAAATACTTGTTTTAATGAGCTGTACCAACC